>JAGFMF010011523.1:2198116-2287714 GCA_019455555.1 Galemys pyrenaicus
ACTGGTGAGATGGTGATGGGGAATACATGGGGATTACAATTAATGGCAAGTATATGTAAATTTTAAAATATTTTAATAAAAAAAATGAAAGGAAAAAAACAAAAAAAAAACAAAAATTAAGATTCCCTCACAACTGTAAGAATGGCCTATAGCCAAAGACTAAACACAACAATTGCTGACAAGGGTATGAAGGAAAAGGAACCCTCTCACTGTGCTGGTGGGAATGTAGTCTTGTTCAGTCAATATGGAAAGGAGTATGGTAGTTTGTCAAAAGATTAAAAATGGATCTGCCAGTAATTCCGCTTCTTAGAGTATCTATCTGAAAAATACAAAGTATTCATTCAAAAGGAAATGTTTTATTATGGCACTATTCACAAGACCTAAACTGGAAACAACCTTAGTGCCCAAGAACAGTATGTGTGTGTATGTGTTTGTGTGTATATATTTATATTATAAATATATTATATACTTCTAAGTTTATCTAATATAATTTATTCATTATGTGTGTCTATATATGCACATAAGATGAAATACTACTCAATAATAAATATATATATATAAAACTCATCCCATTTGCAACAATATGGATTGAACTCCAAGGGTATATGCTAAGTGAAATAAGGCCAAAAGGAGAAAGATTCATACTGGATGGTGTCACTTAACTATGGCATATAAAGAAACCAAACAAAAGGCGAGAAAAAGATTAACTTTAAAACCAGCCCTTGAAAGCTGATCATAAAACTGGGACATCTAGAGGAGAGGGGAAGAGTAGGGTTTAGAGAGCATAACTGACAATAGTGGAGGCTATGGGCACTTTGATAACAAGTACAATATGGTGACTACGCACTAGGGGAGATGGAACTAATGTTACTCCCAAGACACTAACAGGATGTAAACCAAGTGTGTGTGTGTGTGTGTGTGATTGCAAAAATAATTAAGAGTTCCAAGGGCATAACATAATTATAATAATGTTTCTTACTTATGATCCCTTTAAAAATGTAGCTATCTCTGGGCCTCCCTGGTGGCACAGTGGGTTAAGCAATGCACTAAGAAGCAAACCGCAGCCACTGCAGCATGAGTTCGATCCCTGCTGCCGGCCAGGGAGGGGACCCACATAGTGCAGCAGCCCTCTCCTGCTGTGCCTGCTGCTCCCCTCAGCAGTGTACTTCTGTTGATCTGCCTGTTCTGCTCCCCGCTCTGTCTGTGGTGAATCCTCTCACCCCCCCCCACACCCCTGGCCTGTACCCCAGTGCTTGTATGAATAAATAAATAAATCTTTAAAAATAAGATAAATTTAAAAAATAAATAAAAATGTAGATATCTCTTTTGCTTGCAAATTTTCTGAAATTAATTTCGTTCTGCTCACTGAGACAGACAGGTATGCTAATTTTTTATTAATGATTTATAATAGAACACATTTAGTGCACATCAGATTTTATGACTTAATTTATAGTAGTAATAGTCCAATTATTCTATAAATAGTGAAGTGTAATAGTGGTAATTTTATTAAGAGCACAAAGAACTAAGGTGATGGTGCATGGGTGAATTGGTGGTAGAAATTCCACAGGGACTATTTCAAATATGTATAAATAAATTTAAAAAATTAAAATAAAAAAAGATTGCCTCTTTTGGAATGTACAGGTTGGAAATATTTTGAAAGTATTTCTGAATTTAGGAATAAATTTTTATATTTTTTCAAAAAATACTATCATTAATGAATTACTTCCACTATTATATCTGTATTAATATCTGCATAAATCCCTGTATTATAGATTTCTTTCTAATCTAATGTAAACTTTATCTAACATAAATTTACATGTATATCTATATATACCAAAGTATACTGAAAATCTGGGACAACAGAATAGTTTAATATGCATGAACATGTATTTTAGTCTGTATGAAATTAGCTATTAATTCATCTTATTCATTCATTTTAAGTTCTATATGTGTGGGATGGGGTGCAGCTAAAGCAGCATGGCATATTATATATTGGCTCAAATTCTGACTCTATCTAGACTTGGGTTTTTCATTTTTCATTTTAGTCATTTAAACATGTTAAGTTTATTTTTACCTGAGCAATTGAGCAATGAAAATCACTAAGACAGCAGTGATCACATTCTAAATTAGAGTGTGGATATAATTTTTTTTTCCTTATGCCACCAGTTTGTAGAGCTCATTTCCATGCCCTGTTACTCACTAATGCTATTATAGTTAAATTGGAACTGTGCTGGAGACACTCTTACTACATGAAATGTTTCTTTCTAATTATGATATTATAAAAAGGTATGTTGTGAAAACTGTTAACTTGATTAGTTAAAACTTGAAAAATGTGGGTTATGGTTGCATTAGCCATATATATTTTGGGAAAAAATATAGTTTCCCTTAATGTTGGATTTAAACTTTGGATTTTATATTCTAATCAGAACATATTTGTTGACTTTATTATCTTTCTGACTATTGCATCCCTGGCATCTTATTCATATTTTTTTCTGCAAGACAAGAGAAGTACTTATTTATTATAAAGATGAAGTTATTTTTTAAAGTGGTGTGACCTTTTATCTAATTGAGAGTAAGCAGTTTTCCTGACTTCAGACATGCATTTTGACTTTTAGTAGATAATCATTATTCAGGCTTTCAACAGAGCACTGACTAGTAGTGAACCTAGAAAATATCCCACCAAGTGGGCAAAAGCATATCTAACCATTATTCTTCTATTACTGACTTCTAAGCACAGAAGACAACAAATTACAGGGCAGAATGGTTCTTTAGTCACCATAAACTTTTTCATATTCCTAGATAATTTCCCTCTCTATGTGTTGTTTCATTTAGCTATCTTTCATGGAATTTGCCTTACTAGTATACTCTTCCATTTATACATAATACATGATAATAAAGAAACAAATGGGGAAACAAGTACACAATAAATATTGGGAGGGAAAACACATCCTTTGTATTAAAAACCTGATATTAAATGAAAAATTGGAGTTACAATTGGTATCTATTTGAAAAATATAATTGAATTTAACAAAAATATGTTCTACCTTGAATTTAACAAAAATATGTTCTGCCATCTCTGGTAACAATGTGTCCTTGCTTGTGTTATCTAAGGAAAACTTCTAAATCTTCCCCTTAGTGAAGGGAGGAACAGTCCCCTTTTGCTTCTGGTTCTGCCTCCACTCCCAGCATCAACCTCCTTAGTTAATGGTTGCACCTTGCTACTGCACTAGCCCTACGTGTGCTGTCGCCTTCACATGGGGCACCCTTTTATTGGCAGTTGCTGGATACCTAGTATTAGAATCTTAGTTTGGAATCAGGAACTCAGAAACACTCCTCACATCAATCCAGCTGCCCAAATTTAGTTTGCAAAACTCTTTAGGAAGTATAAAAGGAACACAGAAATCTGAGTATTCCTGGGATAGAGAATGAAAGTGGTAGGCAACAGTCAGTGTTTCTCACTACCAGGAAGCTCACTCCAGTCATTTGTTCTTCCTCTGGAGAAAATCTCCAGTTGTGCCAAAGCAAGTATGTCATTCCAGAAAATGAGACTAGGCAGCTTTTTTCTATTGTTATGTGAATACTTACAGAATATCCTCAATTTTGATTCTTGGTAGATAGTAGTTAAAATAATTATTGTCTGGCCTGTGGTTTGCTGAATTATGCCACCGCTCTGCCCCCAAAACATGTCCATATCTTGCATGGCAAGTGACTTCCTATAGGTGAATAATCTTGGGATATGGAGATTGTGCTAATTATCTGTGTGCTCAATGTAATTAGGATGTTCACTGTAAAGGGAACAGGAAAACCAGAGGACTAGGCTAGGAATAGTGAGTGAAGGAGATATAGTGATGATATGAGATTGCTGGTTTGAAGACATGAGAAAGGTACCCACATGTCAAGGAAAACAGTGATCCTATGGAAGGCAAAGACAAAGAAGCAGATTCTCCTCTAGAAGTTCCAGAAAGAATCAATCCTAGATACTTTAATTTTAGTCCAAGAGACTGATGCTAGACTTCTGACCTTCAGAACTATACAATGATAAATTTGGATTGTTTTAAACCAGTTAAAGTTGTACTTACCTGCTATGGAAACAAAAAGAAACTAATTTATAAATCTTAATAAATAAAATTTTTGACACCTGGTATTAAATAATACTTCTCATATTTTAGTATGTTATCACTCTACTTGAAGATTAAGTTAAGGCAGATTTGAAAACATTCCCCCCAGAAATTCTAATGTAGATCTGTAGATCTTGAATGAGTCCCTAGAATTTCTGTCAGACCCCAAGTGATGCTGAGGCATCTAGTGTGCAGTCTAAGTTAACTCTGAATTACAACATACATATGTGTTGTACTACTCATGAGTAAAGAAACTGTTATAATTTTCAACTGTACTATCTATTCATAGTTGATGTCTACTCCATAGGCTTCCATTTGCCTGGCATTTCTCTGCTACTTTCTAGTTAAATATTTGTAGATATTTATCTTATGGAAAGTTGTAGGTCCTTATAGTTCAAAAGTTTTGAACGCCTGGGATCATTCATGCCAAAGAGAATGAATGGGACACCTACAACATCCGTACTCACCTTATAACTGGCATTGTTTGTTATATTACAAACAATTATTGTAGAATAGAGAATTTTTTCTCTATCTAAAACATGATGCTTTATTAAATGTATTTCTTTATATAAACATTTTGGGGTTATGGAAAATCTGCAGTGATGTTTCATTTAACTTTATTAACTGGTACTCATAGACAGATAGTGTAGATTTTCTGAGACAGTTTCATGTTTAGTAATTACCCCTTAGAAAGCTTAAAAATTGCTTATTTTTTCTTTCTATAAAAAATCACCATTTATGTGTTAGTTGCCCCGTTGCTTTTATTTTATCTGGATCAAATTTGTTTTCCAATAGCTTTCTCTAATTATTTTTGTACTATAAACATACTAAAAGTCCCATTATTTTCTCTCCAACTCTCCAAATATGTGTTTATGTGTGTGTGCATGCGATGATTAAACAATACTTTGAAAATGAGAAAATATATTTAAGTGGTTCAACAATAATGCCACCTATTATCTTCCCAAAGGGGAGAAAGAGCTTATGCCAATACAAAATCAAAAAAGTTGCAAGAATATACAAACATTGGGCATTAGAGAACATGATGGACAGGGATTGAACCTTGCAGCAGATTGAGCAGGATACATGATAACAAGCTTTTGTGATAGCAAGACTAAACAACCACTTCCACTAACAGTAAAATCTGAACATTATATGTCAGCAATACACAAAGCCTCAGAACAGATTATCTAAGAATGTAACAAAGATGAAATTAGCATTACTATCTCCAGAGTTTACAAACCATAAACCAAGATAAAGTATTTTGGTATGCATAGAAATAAGCAATACTAAAGTATTTCTTTCTTAATTTGGAAACTGAGATTTAGTTTAAAAGCTATATGGATTAAATAAAGATAGAATTATTTATTCTAATATACTATATATAAAATAATCATGAACATATATTACATGCGAAATTAGAAAGTAATTGGTTTGTGAAAAGGTTAGTGCTAAATGCAAACTGTCCCTAGAACTTAAAAATTAAGTTTGCTGAATAAGAAAGCTGGACATGTTTATGTTATTAATGTCTTTAATCTCATGCATATGTGTGCATCATATATACATATATGATGCATCATGTGTATAATATATGCACATATATCACATATATGGTGCATATATGTGATGCATATATGTTATTTTTAAAATTATGTGCTAATATCAGAAATTAAGGCATTTTAGTTTTCAAATTTCACCTTTAAATATCAAAATCAATCCTAAAGCATACTAAGAGAAAGAATATTTAGCATTATAACAACTACATATATCATATGGTCACTAAACTTTAAATGTAATTATTTAAAGTTAAGGATCACAAAGTAACAAAGGGCAGAGATAATGGAAAATAAGCATATTTCCAATACAGTGGAAATATTTGAGATTATAAAAATCTATGTATAAATATAGGAATATTATTTAATGATTTATTAATCAGGACCCAATACAATTCTATAGTCCTATAATGTTAACTTAGCTTAGATTCATGCACTCACATGAATAAGTATCAAAACGTGTTTAACCTAAAACTAAATATTTTATTAGAGATTTTATTAGAGATAATTTATTAAAGCAAAGCTGTTATGAGTTGATTAGTGTCCCCCAAGATACATTTCTGTCCAGAATAACATATATGGTCTTATTGAAAAATAGGGATTTGAAGATATAATTAAGGTAAGGATCAAGATGAGTTCATAGTTAAATTAAGATAGGCCAAAATCCAGTATGTACTTATAAGAGATAGCAGAGGACACACAGAGACTTTGTAATGGGATTTTCTCATAGCATTTGAAATGAGAGACAGTTATATTTTCATCTTCAGCCATTCTTATTCTTCTCCTTCTTGTCCAGAATATATGATAACTAAAAATAATATTTGTGGTACTCTTGTTTTATTGACAGTTTTAAGGGAAAATTGTAATATTTCATCATAAAATAATTTCACTTGCTGTATAATGTTTAAGATATTCTTTATCAGAATAAAAATTTCCTAGATAATACATATTGGATAAGTATTTCTACTATAAGAGTTTTGATTTTATGAGATACATTTTCTGCATTTATGAGATGATTATATGATTTTTTTGCTGTTCTATTCATGTGGTAAATTATATTCACTGATTTCCAAATATTAAACCACCCATGCATTTAAGAAATAAAGTTATTTCAGGCATTACATAGTATTCTACTTAAATATCTCTGAATTCTACTGGTTAATATTTTTAGATCTTTATTTCATCTATAGTTATAATAGAAATGTGTAGTTTTCTAATATTAGTAAGGCCTGGAAGAAAAGCTATAAAGACTACATAACAAACTTAAAAAAAGCAATTTTTTATAATAGCTATAATTCTTTCAAATGTAACATTAACCAAAAAGAAATTACTAAGTCTATGCTATGGTCTTTTTATTTGTCCCATTTTTATTTACTTATGTCATTCCCTGGATTGGTAAATAATCAAATAAAACCAAATCTCTTATTGTGAGATAGAGAAAGTGTTGATTATTTTTTCAGTTTAATGTTCATTTATATACACTCATTAAGACCACCAGAACAGATTTATGTACTTATACATCTTTTATAACATGTTTTATGCCATTTGGAAAAAAGAGGAGTCCTTAGCAAAGTCTTAGTTTTCTTATATTCTATTAGCATTAGATTATCAAGTAATCTCATAAAACTTTTATGAGCTATAATTATTTATTAATACATGGATCTGTTTATTTTTTCATCCAAATAGTCTTTCACATCTATTGCACCAGGATATATTGAAAATTTGAAATTTTCAATATACTTTTTGTTGACTTATCAGTTATATAAAGTAGGTAAACATAATCTGAATCAAACCTAATCACCAACAAAATTAGACATGACCTAGTTTAAAATCTATTAATTAAATATTAATATTTCATTTACATTGTCAATGAACTTTTTTTTTTTAAAGATTTATTTATTTATACATACAAGAACTGGGGTATAGGCCAGAATCCAGGGAGGTGAGAGGAGTCACCAGACACAGAGCGGGGAGCAGAACAGACAGATTGAAACACACTGCTGAGGGGAGCAGGGGGCGAGGCAGGAGAGGTCTGCCTCACCATGTGGGCCCCCTCCCTGGCAGGCGGCAGGAATTGAACTCACGCTGCAGTGGCTGTGGTCTGCTTCATAGTGCATTGCTTAACCCACTGCGCCACCAGGGAGGCCCTGTCAATGAAATTTTTAATGTTAAAGTATACTGAAAAGAACAACTATTTCTTAGTCTTAAAATATATATATGTTAAATTTCTATACTCTTTAACTCCAAAATTTCCAACAAGACATTATTTTCTTTTCAAAACTAGTCAAGAATTTCAAAAAAATAAGGCATATCAAATCCATTAAAGTAGCAAGTGATACAAAGTAACAATTGCTACAATTTTTTTAAAATATCCTTGTTTTTAAAATAAGCACATTTTAACAGAGATACCATTAGATTTCAAAAGCACTATTTGATGGACGGGGGGTATCCTATACTTCCAAAATACCAGCTATGATTAAACTAATATTATTTCACTTAAACATAAACAAATAAATAGGATATGGGGGGTTGCATTTGATAAAATAAATGATATTCCACATAGAAAAACTACAGAAATGGAAATTCATATCAGAAAATAAAGGTCTCTGATTTTTATGATTCACATCTTTTCCTTCATATATGAAGATATTTTCCATGTGTTCGCTAGTGTGACTCTGAAAAATGAAATTGTGGCATATGTTTCTTATTGCCCATTATTTTAAAACCTGAGCATTGCTTTTCAATTTAATGGGTAGCCTGATGCTTGTTTTTAAAAAGATCCGCCCTGTCTCTGGTTTGGCAGTCCCATCTGTTTGGGTCTGCTTCTACTAACATTGCAAGCCAGCAGTATATATTCTGCAGTACCTCTAGTTCTTTTTTCCTGATATTTTTGTGCAGTTGCTTTTGATTGTGGTTTGATGACTTAGCTATTGAGGCATTTATTCCTTCAGGATCCTTGTCCTTTGTCACTTTCAAGCCTTGCCTCCAGTTATTATCCTATTGTGATTTTTTATTCACCTTCTTTCTGTTTATGTGAATCTCACTCACTCAGTAAGTCACAACTACCTCATTGTAGGCTATTCTTGATTACTTTAGCGAACACTGACCCCTCTTTTCTTTTTGTTCTATAGTACATGTAATTCAATTTCACAGTTCACCTCATGAATATTCTTTTATTATTTCATATATTTTCTTCTATCAGTATAGGCACATTATTAGCCTTTTGAAAGCAAGGGTCATGTTTCATATTATTATATTTTTATATTCACAATAGTAACATACTAAGCTGAGAACACACAATGGGTGCACACACAAAAAAGAGAAACATGCTGATTTATTGGTTGTTCACATGTCAACTATTAAAACACTTTCAAAATAATTTTGCAGCAGTTTGACTTGGAAGTGCTGTAATGCCATTGTACTAACAATTTAATATTAAGTATTTTAGGATCATTTTATGTTGTTTTGATTTTGTTTCTGTGAATAGTAATGAAACACTATACCAATCTAAATCTCAATTGCTTGAGATTACTATTACATATTAACTAAATAATTTGTGATAGTTTATGGAACCAGTTATTAAGTTCTGTAGGTAATTGTAATTTTATTTACTGCAGGTATGATTTGCTTAGTCAGGATGAGCTCTACTCTCAATCCTACGAAATTTTGAGCTAGTCCACCAGCTGTTTTCTAATTTTTCATTCAAATACCTTATGTTTGACCAACATTTTAAGGAAGACCAGTTGTTAATTCTTTCATGATCTCTTGATCTATCCATATGACTTTTTCTTCTATACCCATATTCCCCCATCAAAAAAACAACCTAAACAAAAAACTGAAGTCCTTATGTGTAAAGTCTCTTAATTTTATTCCTTTTCCATCAACAAATTTATTATACCTACCCCCTTATGACCTTTTTTCTTTCTACATAAAAATACTTTAGTGCTACCTTTACTTTTCATTACATATCTTCCCAAACCTGCCCAGGATTTACATTGTCAGTTGAACTTTTTAATGTTAAAATATACTGAAAAGAACAACAATTTCTTAGTCTTAAAATATATTTGTTCAATTTCTGTACTCTTTAACTCCAAAATTTCCAACAAAACATTAGTTTATTTTCTTTTTAAAACTCAGTAATACAATATATTCTCATTTTCCATTTTTCCCAATTTCTCTTCAATCCATTAAAATCAAAGCATATTAAAAACAACATGGCATCTGTATGAATAACATAGATTTTAATCTAGATTCAGTGCTTCCCAACTGAGTAGATGTATCTCTCACCTCTATTGTCTAATGTTTAAAGTTGAGATAAAAATAATAACTTCATATATTGGTCTTAAGGATTAAAGAGAAAGTACATGAAAAGTAATTAACACAGTGCCTAAACACAGTATTTTTTTCTTCCAATTATTAGTCTATCTGCAGTTTTCTTAATAAGTTGTACAGTAATCTCCCATTTTTAAAATCCAGTGGAAAATTGCCGTTCTCTATCTTCCTTTTCTTTCTACTTTATTACATTGACTCATTCAGAAATTTTACTCAATGATTATCAATATATATATCAGAAACTGAGCTATATTCATATATAATGATAAGTAAAATAAAGAACCCTCCTTTCTCCATGACTCTTCATTCTAAAGGGAAAATTAATGAACAAATAAACAAGAGTGGATATACAAATATGTGTGAATATACATACATACATACATATAAGCATATGTGTCAATATGTAATGAACCTTATTTAATTAAAGAACCAGTTAGTATGAAAAGGCTAGTAGTGAGGACATACTTTATAAAGAGTGGCAATCTAGGAAATTCTCTACTAAGCTTATGCTGACATAAACTTAAAGGATGTTCAGGTGGTAGACTATTCAGTTAAACAAACATTCCAAGCAGTGGAGAAAAACCCTACTGTCAGAAAATGTTATCATCCCCTCCATCTAAATGTTTTTTTCTCTCTCAGTTGCCATAAATTCATGTAGTCTTTACAACTCCCAGTTAGCTGATAATCACATTTCAGTTTTGCGATGTCACTTTTTACTACCTATATATTATTTGGGGTTTCTATAAGATTCCACCCTTAGATAATTTCACAATTATTTTGGTTACTACTTTATTTTCTCAGACATCATAATACTCTGATTACCACCTAGGTGTAATTGAGTCCTCAGTGTATAATTTAAACATTAGAAATTTTATTAAGTTCAGATTTTTTAAACCTGCTCTTTACTTTATATGGAACCTTCATGTCTCAGTGTCCCCTTAAATGCATCATGCTGGAATCTGAATCAGTGATCTTTTATTCTGTCAATTTTATTCTGTTAATTTAGTGAATGGTTTAAATTTATCAATAGCAGGACCACCTACTCTATTACTCAAGTTATATATGTAGAGGACATTCTGGACTCATTATTCTATCCCGTTAGTCAAATTATTTTATTTTTGGCATGATTTGGATAACTTTTCTTCTATTTTAGTGACCATTCCATATTAATGATTTCCTCATTCATTATTTTTTAATATTTTTTCACTGTTAATTCTTTAGTTTATATCCATCTTACTTTTCATTTAGATGATTACAGGGCTTTCTAACTCTCTAATCTGTAATAAAATTAGTTCAGGGTTCCTGTAATAAGACTTGCCCACATTAGTAACCTCAAAAGCTATGTTGTGTTCGACCCCACTTGGTAAAAATGAATGCACTGCTGTCTATATACCCTCATTCTGTTTCTTGTTCAATGTCTTTATTTTAGCTGTTAGTCATTTAAGCTCTATCTTCCTGATTATATTCTCATCATACTCCAAGAAACTTCCATTAGTCCCTCTCGAAGGACATATTCACTACTTACTTCTAGGATTTCCTGGCAAGTTGCATAAGTAAACTTATGCAACAATAAAATAAACTGCATTGAAGCTACTCAAGACTACTATCTTATTGTAAATACAGATCAAATAATTGGTCTAATTAGATAATTGGTAACATTAACTAGAAATAGCAAAATAAAAATCTGACCTCTGGAAAACTGTTAAGTGTCTAGAGAAAAAATTAGATTTAAAACTATTTGCAGAGCCTCCCCGGTGGCACAGGAGGATGAGCGCCACACTGTGGGGCTTCATCCCACTTGTAGTGCACAAGTTTGATCCTTGGCCAGGGAAGGGACTCATTCCAACAACTCTTCCTTGTCTGTCTCTTTTTATGTACCATCTTAACAGACCTTTCCAATGAATTAAAATATTTGAACCATATCTTACAGTGATATATGTCAATATCTGGTTTATTTCTATCTGGCGTACTTCACTAGAATGGATAGTTTCAAAAGGAATGCTATTGTTATTTTAACTGAACATTCAAAATATATCATGGAAAATGTAAAAGGTAATGCCTTTTTCTCATAATAAGAGCAAAAGGAATGCACTTTCATTTAAAAAAATCAAAGTAAAATTAAACACAGGGAACAATTTGTCCATCATGAAAGCAGCTGGCATAATAAAAACTGTAAAAGCTCCAGCTGGCAACTCACACTACCACCAACTAGCCAACTCTTCACATGGGGAAAGTGCTATATGATTTTATGTGAGAAAGCAACAAAACAGATATTTGTGAATAAATATTGGTTTGACAGGAAGTCAGACAAACTACATTTTTTACTCAAGTGCATGTACTTAAGCACAAGGTGCCAAACAGAATGTCTATTTAAAGAGAACAAAATGGAGACAAAATCTGCATCAGAGTGAAATTGAAGCAGATGGTGTAAATTGGTCCTTTGTTAGTCTTAAAAATTTTAAATAAAAATATCCAAATTAGAGTTAAAAATAAGAGTAACTTTATTAGAAATAAAACACTTCCAACATAACACCTACAACTGCTGGAATTTTTTTTCTTCCCTTTCCAATCTACTAAGAAACATATTTCTGACTCAACACACTTAACCCAAACAAAATTCACATAACTAAACTTTTTAGCTATAGAAATCTCAGAAGTCTGGTCAAAATGTATGGGTTCTAGGATAAGACTTCAGTAAATATAAAGAATATAATTTCCATACTTGTGAGTGGTGAATGCCTTTTTAAGTGATACATCCTCAGTTTAGAAATTATTTAAGGCAAAACACTCATTATCTAGATGAGTGTTATTATCTACTTTTTCCAAAAGTAAAAAATATTATTACATTAACACTTTATCATCATTTAATTTCCTGGTATGTGTTTATGTAACATACAGCTACCCATGTGCTCAAACTACATACATTTATTTATCAACATAATAATAAACCATAAAGGAAATTCTGGACATGGTAAACAATAATTAGGAAATATGAAAATAACTGGTGGCTATGATTGAGAACTGTTAAGTCAAATAATGCCAGGGATAGAACTCATGAAGTTAGAAGGACATATTTGATACCATGAACACTATGTGTGTGTATATAAAATTGCTCAGAGGTTTATCTTTTGCCATACTTTCCTTTGCATACTGACTTTTGTTTAACATACCTGTCACTATAATTCCTAGTTGCAATTGGAGATGCACCATCCACATTCAGGTCAAAAAGCAAAAAGTAGGGACTATGTTCAGACACATCATTTTCTTTTTATTGGGAAACAAAACCTCTCCTAATTCTTCCCTCCCAAAAGATACCGCTTTAGTTTTTATTTTACAGAACTATATCACATAATTTCCCTATCTGTAAGTGAGCATAAAATAGAAAGCATTACTGTTTCTAACAGTAGAGAGAGTGAAGGGGAAGAAAGGGACTTAAGACAGGGTGTTGATTAACTATAATAGTGTATTATTTACTAGAAAATACAAACATAAATGAAATCATCCAAAATTTAATTTTCCCTTGGTCAAGCATAAAACTGTCAATTCAACAGAGATGGTACAAACTTTATAGTCTATGTTTATCTTAGATAATTTCCAGGCTGAAAGTTTTATATATAAATTGATCTCTACTAATTAACAAATAGTAATGTAGAACTCAGGATTTCTCACTGCTCCTCCACCTGTATATCTCAAAGGAAAAAAAAAAGTAAGAAAGCTATTCAGTGGTGTAAGAATGGACATTACAAAAAATGGAAAGCATAGACTGTACTTAACTAATAATTAAGTATAGATAGAATAGTAAGGCATCCTTTTGGTATAGACTCGCAGTATAGTCAGATGACATTCCAAGCATTTTTACAGTCCCGTCCCCTTTTTTCTTACATGATATTTGCTCTAATAAAATAATGGCATATTTAATCTCATCTTAGCAATACTTCCTGACAGGACATGAAATTTCACACACACACACATATATATGAATATATATGTGAATATGTATGCATGTGTACTGTTTTATAATGCATATAGTAAATTATAATTTTAGATCCATTTATAATTTTATTAAAATAACTTTATTTTAATAATAAGTGATTATGTAATAGACTGTTATGTATGCTACATTAATCTCCATAAAATTTAATTCTACCCTTTTTATGTAACAGTATAATCATTTTTTCAAAGGTAAAATTTCAAGTTTTAAAATTTTTTGTTGTAAGTCTCCACATTTGAAATTTTAATCAACTAAATTAAGTATGTAATATTTCTGTAGCTCATTTTCTTTTATTTTAGTAGCTATGCTCTTTAAGCCTTTGCTGATAGATTTCATTTTAACTTAATGATAGAAGATTTACTAACAGAAGATGAAAATGACCCTATAATAGTAAAGAAGTATCACTTTCTTCATGGTGTGACAAGCAAAAGTAAAATGGCTCATCTCATACAGTTTATCTTAAATTTTCATGAAACTAGTTAACATAACATTAAAGTTTTTCCTTGCATTTTTTTATCCAAAAACATTTAATCGACATGGTTTGGATTGAAAAATAGCAAACCCATCACTTTCAATTTTGCAAATTTAACTGATTTGTTTTATGCAAGGCTTTGTAATTGTAAACATTTCAGTTTTGAGTTGTCCATTATTTTCATAGCTCAGTAGTTTCATGTTGGTAAAATAAAATAGGAACAGACAGGCACAGACAATTGTTTTCCCGTGAATTTATAAGATTTGTTTAGGTCACTGTGTCCCAAACATATTGGGGTTAATTTCTGCTTTTTAATTAAAAAAAGAAATAAGTGATCAGAGATAATTAAGAGTAGGTTATGGTTTACTATTGGTATAATTTGCAATGTCTTAAAACCATTCAATTTCTATTTCATCTGTTCAACCAACATACCTAATGCATTTAATATTCTACAAATAAAGGTTATGATGTGCTATTTTTTACTGAATTCTGCTATCTAGAAACTCAAATTAGTGAGTGACATGACTCACTCAAAGATGCTTGAACCAATAAAATGCAGTGTGGTCATTGTTATCTCAAATAAGCCTACACATGAGAAATGTTGTCTCTGCCTCCGTAATTTATGAGGCTACCTGTAAAGTAATATTAGAACTAGGTTTTTAAGAATACCCAGACAAGCAAGGACTTTGTAAACTAACACAACTAGGCACAAAAGAGAACATTAGAAAGCTCAGTATGTCTGGAATACAAAGAGGTCTGTGGGAATGGTGGGAGATGTACTAAGGTAAGATGGGCCAAGTATAGGAAACTTTTCACAACATGCTAAGGAATTTGAAAATTAAAGATATAAAGAACTCTTGACATTATTCAGAGAAACAATAAAATTACACAATTTAAATATAAACTGCATAGCAAAGAGTAAAAGACAAATAATTAGGGAAGAACGGGTAAAGGTCTTTATTAGGAGGAGCAATAAAAAGGAAGTCTGAGTTTGAAAAATAAAATGTGTTAACTGAGACATAGGTCAAGTAAGGAGGTCCTCATATGGTCCCAAAAATCTTGATAGAGTTTTGAACATATGGCCTTAAAGGAATCTGACTTTATGCAGATGGTATGTATATAGGTAATTAGTGATAAGGATTTGGAGGCATCTAGAGAGATTTCAGCTCTAGAATGGATTTAGAGGTCATAGGTTTATAAATTATACAGTGGCATGTGCAATTAGTTTTTTTTTTTTTTTAATATGGTTTAGAGGGATTTGCTTCAGTGAACACTCATTTTTCTCAGAATGTTCTCCCTGAGGCACAGTAGGAAGGGAATAATGGAATGAATGGACTTTCAAAAAGACTTGGGAGCCTCCCTGGTGTTTCAAGAGGTTGAGACAAGATTGTGGGGCTTCTGCAGTGAGTACTTGATCACCAGCCAGTGAGGAGACCCACATGGCACAGCAGACCTCTCCTGCCTTGCCCCCTCCTCCCGCCAGCAGTGCATTTCTGTAGTCCACCCATCCTGCTTTCCACTCTGTCTCTGGCAAATCCTCTCACCCTCTGCACCTCTGGCCTGTGCCCTAGCTCTTGTATACATAAATAAATTAAATCTTTAAAAAAAAAAAGACAACCAGTCAGACCTAATTCTTTCTTAATGAATGCATGCTCCACTGTGATATCCTTGCCTTCCCTAATAGAGCGATGGCAAATATATCTTACAGACATATGGAGAAGATATTTTGGTACATTTCCAGCCACCTATGGTGAAGTTACAGTGCCACACATGCCACCAAATATTTGTACTTAATATAAATTTTACTGAATAGATGTCTAAGTTAAATGGCTTCTTATGGTGAGACAAAACCACTAGGTTAATTTTAGGTAAAGAAAGAAAGAGAAGAAGGGAAGAGAAGCTATGTACATAATTCTCACCAATATAGAAATAATATGACTTCACATACACACACACACAGAGTTATGTTTACATTTTTCACACCTAAAACCCAATGTTTTCTATGTAATAAGTAACTTACATTATCTATTAAATCCTTTCATGCTGTTATTAGAATATAAATGTCATATTCACAGGAAAAATAAAAATCTCTCCTTTGTGTCACCAAATGAATAATGACACATACATAAAGAGGCTATTGTTTTTCCCTGGTCTATCATTGGTATGTCATTTTTCCTGGTATGTCATTGAAAACAAAAACTTCTATTCTCAATATGTATGATTTTACTTGTAAAATCAAGTAATGACTTGACTATACTTATAGGCAAATAGCACTAGGTTCTCAAAAAAATTTTTTAAAGATTTATTTATTTATGCATACAAGACCTGGGGTGCAGGCCAAAGTCACAGGAGGTGAGAGGATTCACCAGAGACAGAGTGGGGAGCAAAACAGGAAGATGGACTGAAATACACTGCTGAGGGGAGCAGCATGAGAGGCAGGAGAGGTGTGCCACACCATGTGGGTTCCCTCCCTGGAGCCCTGGACGGAGATCGAACTCGCGCAGCTGTGCTGAGCTGTGCTGAGGATGCTTCACAGTGCAGCGCTCAACCTACTGCGCCACCAGGGAGGCCCTCACAAAATATTTTTTAAAAAATATTTCAACTATAAGATGCTATCTTAAAACACTACTCTAATATACACACACACCTTAGTAAGTAAATATTTTTAGTTTTATGTAATTTGAAGAGTACTTTATGGCTTGTAATTGCTTTCTTTACATTTTAGGGGAATTTGACCTAAGGTATATGTCCCAGCCCCACAGAACTTAACGTGCATATATGCATATTCAATCTTGGGGGTTGTTATGGTAGTGGTGAAACACTCTAGTCGAAAATTTAAAAATGCTCGTATTTCTAGATTTTTCACAAATTCAATATATTCTGGAAATCTGAAAGAGGTATCTGGCATTTTATCTAGATATTCTTTACTTTTCATCATTTGTGTGGATTTTATAGCAGAAAAATCAGTGAACTCTAGTGACAGGCTATATGTCTTAAATTATCAGCAGGACAGAAATATACATTTTTGTTATGGAGTTCACCATAGTCTTCGAGTTTTTTTCACTTGCATAATTGTTCCTACCAATTTACACTAGATTACTTATATGCTAATGTATTATATTGTAGTTTAAAATACATTTAAAAGTTAGCATTTTTATAACATTGTGTTTGAAAATATGATAAAATTCACACAAGTCAACTATCCTGTTTAAATAAAGTAAAAATAAAATCATGGATATTAAATCAATCTGATCTATATAATGCTTATTATGTTTAACAATCTACTCTAAATGCTTAAATACAGTGTAAATCTACTTACCAATTACCCTCATGGATGCATAAGACAGCCTCCATCTCCACTTCTAGGTGTGGTAAAATGGACTAATTTAACTGAAGCAAAATTAATGTTGTCCAAATGTGACAGAGACTATGAAATGGAGATTTCAAAGAAATTTGAATCTAGGTAGTTTAAATTTAAATCTCAGGCATTTGAGCCACACTCTATATTGACAGTTACATTTTTTAGCATGTAGAAATCAGAATCTGAATGCAACAATAGCCTATGGGGGATCATTTGTATGTGTGTGTGTGTTTTCACTTTTCTGTTTATCCAACTGTAACACTTCTTGGTAGAGTAGTTTATTGGAAGTTATTTGTCTTTTTTTTTTTTTTTTTTTTTTTTTACAATCCTATGAGGAAAGAGAGAACAAGGATAATGTAAAGAGTTTCTTTACTCCAGAATCATAGATAACTTTCTTCCTTCCTCCTCTGAGAATAAAAGCATATATACTTCTGGTGTTATTCTTAAGAAGCACATGTGCTTTTATACCCCAAAGAGAGAATGGCTCAACAGAGGTATAACAATACATTTTAATATTTGGATTAAGCAACACTAAGTCTGGTATCAAATCAAGTCAGGATTCATGATGAGGCTCACAGATGGATGTTATTAACCATGTGTGTCATCTGGTAATTTCCGATTTTAGCTAATCATTCTTGATAAGTAGGTACTAACTCCTTAAAATTATTATTTTCATATTTGTGCTGTCTAAATTTGGGTGAACTGGGTCAGAGTACCAATTGTACCACCCTAATTACAGTTCCATGCCCTAGGTGTGAAACACAAAGAATAACAAAATCAGCCATTTAATAGAGTATTAAACAAGTAAGGGGAATGGGAGGTAGTGAACTCTGAATGTTAGACCCTAAAACAATTTCAGCATTAAGTCATATTTAAATAACAAGAGGAAGAATATTATAACACATATCTCTTCATTGATGGTTGTATTACAATAGATATCTAAAGAATTCAGTAACTCAATAATATTCAAAGACTTCAAAAGAACATATTAGTTCTTTGTTTTATGTAAATGCATATGAAAGTTGTCTATTTATTTTTGTAAATTTAACCTTGATTATTTATAGAGTACTTACAAAAATGACATTGTGGAAGAAGCACATTCTATTCTGGTAATAGTTATGAATAACATAACAGAACTATCTGGCTGTTCATAAATTAGCTCAGGGATCAGGTTCCAAAGGTTTAATTCCAAGGACCACAGGGTTCTTCACTGGATTCAAGGATAACTGGAGAGTGATAAAGATTACTTTCACCCATATTAGCTATAGTCTTAATTAAATCTAAGTGTGGGAATCATGGTCTCTGTTGTTCAGAAGTAAAATGGAGCAATTCTGTGAAGGCATGGAATGATCTCTATCACATTGTCAATTTATCATGATTTGTCAGCTAAAATCCAAAAGAAAAAGATAAAACTATTTAGTCAGATTTTTTGGTTGAACAGTTTATTGACATTTATCTCCTAATCCATGTGCTGTTAACTCATTTTAGATGATACATACTCATTATTTTAAGGACTGTGAATATGGCACTTCAATAGGGTATTTCTAATAACAAACATCCAGTTTCCTCAGAAGTAATATTTCACTTGTACAACAAGCTTCAACTTTTCCTACACCTAATTTAATAGTAGAAAATACCTTCTATCCTCAAGTAGGTCCTGGGTTTTCATAAGATGAGAGGAGAAATATCAGTAGATGTTATTGACCCTATGTACCATATCAACTGGTATCTCTATAATAAACAAAAGGGTTTTTGATAGAGCCATGTCATGTCACCACTGTTATGGATTAAAAAACACACATCATTTTATTAGCAGTAATAATGATGGAACTACCATGAATGGAGTGCATATATGCACTCAGGATGAATTTCATCTTGTTCTTTTTCCAAAATTAACAGTTTTCTTCTTTCTTTAAAAATAATCAATTGCAGAACAGTTGTCAATTGTGGAAACAATAAATCAAAAGGATGATAGAGAATTAAGCATCTAACTATAGTAGATTTGGATTTGATGCAATTTATTTGATTATTTGGATATTTAATTATCACAGTGGAGGTTTATTAGATTTAGGTTGAATTATAAATATGTTTGAGTTGAATGAAGATTAACTAACAATGATTTCATTGCTATCTCCTACTGATAAAACATCCATTGAATTAAATGAACATAAGAAATATAGATTTTAAAATGAAGAAAAAAAATATAAAGAAATTAGTAATCTCAGTGCAAATTGAAGGGCAATGAAGTGTATTTTAAAGGTCAAATGACTCATGAGTTCAATCACTAGCTAATATACCATATCTTAATTCTTGATTAAGAGTTAAAATTGGCCCTTTCAAGGAATTCAAACTTAAAAACAATTACAGTATGTTTTGGCAATCATGATTGCCAAACCACCACTCTCTCTGTGATCATTTTAGTCTGTTTCAGTATGCATGGATTATTTTGATTGACTGACCAGTCAAAGCAGTTCATTGATTTTCTTAAAGCACATCATGGACTATGGTTTCCTAGATTTCTGTTGTTTTTGCTATATTGATTTAAGTGCAAAGGGAAAAAATAGGTAAAAGAAACAAACATAGTCTTATATGGAATATATCATTTAATGAGCAACATAGATTATTCCATTGACTTATCAAGAAATGAAAAGTAAATCCTTAATTGATTTAATAAGCTATAAAAGCAGAATCCTAGAACTGATTTTCTTTAGCACAAAAGTAGAATATTGTGTCTTTCCTATTAAGAGATTAGGTTTGCCACACTCAACATCTGACTATGGTAAACTTGAAATATAAGTTACTTTAATAATTGTCTGAATTATCTGACACTCCAATTGAAGCATGCACTAGGAATGCCTAGATGCCTAGTAGTGCTATATTTCTTTGACTTTATTTTATCTCTTCTGTAGGAGCTAACTATGAGACTATACCATGACATTAGTTATTGGACATTGTGATTATAGCATTATTATTCCTTTAAGGTATTAATGTATATACAACCCCATGGGTAATTAAAAACAATAACCACAAAAAAAAAAAACACACAGATTTTAAAATAAAATATTTTTTGTTAAAAGCTTACAAAATTCTCCTAAATCTATATTGCAATAGGTTTTTCACAAAAGGTGGTGTTTTAAAATATATAAAATTAGGTGATTGTATTTCAAAATCTAGCTTGCATACAAGTCTTACAAACAAAAGTTAAACATTTAGTTGTGCTCCTTACAGTGTGAAAATTGCATATGAATAAGGCCTGAAAACTCAAGAGCACGAAATAGCAAAATTAGAAATAGCTTAATGAGCAGCTCTTTGAATGTACACAGTAGGTAGTAACCTACATAATGAGATTGAAGGATTTAGAAAAGTACCCAGATCAAAAGGTCCTCAACCCTACCATAATAAGTATATACTTATATACTCTCATATACTGACACTTCTGTGTCTCCTGGGTTCAATGAGTTGCCGTATTAGGCATTTTGTCTTAAGTAGAACACACATTTCTCCATCAAACTCATCCTAGCAATGATAACATTTCTTCCCACAGAATTGGGAAACAGGGCAGGTTGCTGAGTGTGATCTGTCTAAGAATCAGGAGATATTTACCAAATGGACTGGAGGATTTCTATGTGAGGAGCTCCTTCTTACTTTCCCTTATGGCTGCAACATATTTTAAATCTCACTTGGGCAGATTCTATGAGGTTTCATTTTACTTTACAGTTTAAGATAAAATAGTAGGATTATGTTATAATTTTTATACTGAAATATTATATATATTTAAAAGCATGGATCTTCTTTTTGAGCCACCACATTTCTCTGTCCTGAAACATCTAGAAAGAACTTGATTAGGAAAGAAAAAGTGGAATTGAGAAAGCTTCTATCAGTTATTGGCATTTTTTTAAAACACGTCTTCTTTCAGATGTCTTCTATTAATAATATGTGGTTATTAGTAGCCACAATGATAGTTAATTATTAATAAATACATGCTTTTATAAGGGGCAAATAAAGTAATGCTGCATCACCTGTATTCAAATGTTTTTCAGTGCCCATTACTGTACATGCTGGCAAGTAAGTTTTTTTAATTTTTTTAGGAAATTCCTTTGTTGAGCCATTCCCTTGGAAAGTAGCTCCTTAGCAATCTACAGAAGAACTGAAGCATTAAGAACTATTGATTAGTTTAGCTCTGTGTATAGTCAACACAGATGTTGATTGGCTTCTAAAACACGTAGGTTAATGATTGTCTGTGAAACAGGTAATACCCAACATCACACTCTCAACCTGAGGATTAACATTCAAAAAATTTGGATTGTCAAGTTATCAAATGAATTATTAATTAATGTCTCTGGAGAAGATTATAGCTCTATTTATGTATGGCCATTTCCTTCATTAGCCTTTTTTTATAAAGTGTCGGTTAAAAATTATTTAAAATCCTATCACTACAAAGTTAAATGTGTATTTATTTGCCTAGCCAACTTGCATTGAATTCCAACAAGGTACTAGAAGAACACATTTCTTATAAACAGAAATTTAATGTTCATGCAAGACAATTTAGTAAAGACTAATTTAGTAAAGACAATTTAGTAAAGACTCTCCACAGCCTCTCCTATCTCACCAAACAGCTACATATCACTTAAATAGTACATAGTGTTTCCTCAACTCATTGAAATTAGATACTGTGAATGAGCTTCCACTTATTGAAGCAGGGCCATGTAACAAAACTAAGAAATGCACATCATTTTGTGACTGTAGAAAAACTGTAATAATTTTATGCCACTAGGCAGTTTCAGATCAAGAAATGATGTTAGAAAGGTGTTAGTGGTAATCTAACTCATCAGCAGAAAAAAGCATTGACAGATTGACTATCATAAGAATATTGTCACTGTTCTAACATATTTGCAAGTGGAGAAATAATAGTGTGATTAAAATTGAAAAAAATAAAATAAAATGTCTCTGGTCCATAGTCCTGTGTGATAGTGTTAAAACATGTTAATTTTTTGACAAGCTGAAAATGTAGGATAGAAATTCTTCTACTTACAATTGAATCCAGACCTGTTTCAAAATTGTAGAAGAAGTTAAATTTATTAGTGGTTTATAAATGTCTATTTGTGCAAATTATTCTAAGATAGTCTCAAGGTAATGAAAGACCATGATAAATAATGTTTACATTCATTTTTTTAAAAGATTTTACTTATTTATACATATAAGAGCTGGCATATAAGAACTGGGGTACAGGCCAGAGACATGGTGGTGAGAAGATTCACCAAAGACAGAGTGGAGAGCAGAACAGGAAGATCAACTGAAGTACACTGCTGAGGGGAGCAGCAGAGGGTGAGGTATGAGAGATCTACTGTGCCACATGGGTCAGCTCCATGGCAGTGGGTCGAACTCATATGCAGTGGCTGCGGAAGCCCCACAGTGCAGCACTCAATCCCTTGCGCCACCAGTAAGGCCCCAACATCTAAATTCTTGTTTAAGAAACACTAGACAAGTTTTATATTGAAGAATATGATTCATTATATTTCAAAGGAGTATAGTAAACTGTTGTAAAAAATTTTGTCATAATGACTTGAGTCACATTTTTTATTGTCTTCTTTATATAATATATTGAGATTTCAGATTGGTCTTATTTACTTAAACTACCATGGCATACAAATAGAGAATCTGGCTAGGATCCTGACCTAAAGTGGATACTCTAATACTCTTTATAGGTAGACAAGTAAAACTGTATATAAACTAAATGTTTTAAAATCGTAAGAATTTCAAAGGTGAAGTTTTATTAATTTTTAAAGTTTGTTTTAAAAGTTATAAAAATTCAAATGTTAATGTAAAAATAGAGATACACAGAATGATGCATGAGCTTCTTCTACTAAAGCCATTATAATTGAATCATTCTGTTCCCCTTCTTCCATTGAGATTGTAATAGCTCCATACTATGTAAGCAAGTGAGACTAATAACAGCATCCATCCTCATAAGCATGCCATTAAGACAGAAGATGACAGCAGGAGCAAGAAGAAAAACAACACTATGCATAAATCACTCTGACCTAGAAGACTGAAGGAAATAGAAAAAGAAACTCAGAAAACACAACCAGTAGTAGTCCTAGGAGTTATAACTTGGGCAGAGCAGCTTTCAGTAAAGCATGAAGAGTGGCATGACTCCTAATAAAATATGATATTTCCCAGGGACATCTAAGACTGATTTCAAGGGAAAACAAACTAGATGTCAGTCATCAATAAGGCTATCGATTGTATAGAAGTCCTCCTTGGTCTCTTGAACTAACAAAGAATCTACAGGAGGCCTTTATCACTGAGATTCAATTACAGTAGGTGGTGCCAAACTGCCCTTTTTGTTTTACCATCAAACTGAACTGAACCAGTAAACTTCAGTATCCAGTAGTATTGAAGAATTTCAAAATCTTACTGGTTTTCAATCTCAAAATTCATATAAATAGAACCATTTTTAAAAAGTCCAAGACAAGGGAAAAAATAATGAAACTGACAAGGGTGAAGAAACAGGTAACCCACAAATGAAAACCATTCAGACTGATATCAGACCTCTCCAAATAAACACTATGTGCAGGAAGAGAATAGAGGGAGATATTTACAAAGTCCAAGTCAACAAATCCCAACCAAAAATACTGTACCCTGTGAAGTTCCTTCTCCTACATTGAAGCAAATAAAACACTTTCAGACAAACAAAATCTCCAGAAATTCATTACTACTAAACTCCCACTCCAAAAAATACTACGTGGAATCCTAGAACTAAAACCACCAGAGGCATGAAGTATAGAACAAGATAAAGAATAGAATCACAAAAAGTCAAATAAAATGGCAAATACAGATGCCAGTGTATCAATATTAACTCTAAATATAAATGGTGTAAACTCATCAATAAAAAGCACAGATTAGCAGGCTGGATTAAATGACAGAACCCAATCTTTTGCTGTCTAAAAAACATAAATATAGATGGAAAATAAAAGGATGGAAAAAATTCTATTAACCAATGGGTCAAAAAAGAAGGCAGGACCAGCTATATTCATATTGGATAAAACAGACTTCAAACTAAAAAAGGTAAAAATAGACAAAGGCGGTCACTTCATTATAATTAAGGGGACAATGCTTCAAGAAGGCATAATGCTCATCAACATATGCTCACTAAATGAAGGAGCACCAAAATATGTCAGACAATCATTATTATCTCTGAAAGCAGACATTAGGGAAAATACACATATAATAGGAGACTTCAACACACCACTCACACCAATGGAGAGATCAACAAGACGAAAAATAAGCAACGACACCAGAGCTCTGAACAATTAATTAGACCTCATGGGCTTGGCATCCATCTATAAAACAGTGCACCCCCAAAAAATATGATTACACATTTTTCTCGAGTGTACACAGATCATCCACCAGGAATGATCACATGTGGAGACACAAAAAAATACATCAATAGACACACCAAGATCAAATCATATAAACTGTCTTTTCTGAACATAAAAGCATCATACTAGAAATAAATCATAATAATAAAGCAAGGAACCCTCCTACCTTATGGAGATTGAAATCCACATACTGGAAGATCATTGGATGATTGATGAGATCAAAGAAGACATTTAAAAAAACCTTGAGATGAATGACAATGAGGAGACAAACTCCCAGAATGTATGGGACACTGCAAAAGCAGTGTTAAGAGGAAAATATATAGCAATACAGGCTCACATAAAGAAACAAAAGGAACATAAAGAAACAACTTAATGTCCCACCTTAAATAACAGGAAAAACAACAAAAGAACCCGAAAGCTAGTATAAGAAAGAAAATAATAAAATCAAAGCAGAAATAAGTGAAATAGAAGTTAAGAAAACAGAAGATCAATGAAACCAAAAGTCGGTTTTTGAAAAAGAAAAAGACCTTTAGCCAGGCTCACAAAGGGAGTAAACACAAATAGGATCATTAAAAAAAAAAGAGGAGAAATTACAATAGACACAGAAAAAAATCAAAAGAATAATCAGAAATTACTATGAACACTTATATGTAAAAAAAAAAAATCAACAATCTAGAAGAGATCAAAAAATTCCTACAACTTCACAATCATCCAAAGCATAAAGAAGAAATAGAAGACTTAAATAGACTAATTACAAGCAGTGAAATTGATACAGCAATTGAAACCCTCTCCAAATATAAAAGCTCAGGACCAGATGTCTTTACAAATGAATTATACAGAATGTTCAGAAACAAACTCATGCCTATCCTATACAAACTCTTTCAAAAAATCTAGAGGGAAAGGATACTACCAAATACATTTCATGAAGCCAACATTACACTAATACCAAAACTAAACAAGGACAACACAAACACAAAACAAAAATACAGGGCAGTCTTAATGAACACTAATGCAAAAATCCTTAATAAAAACCTAGCCAACAGAATTCAACAATGCATCAAAAAGATAATTCATCATGACCAAGTGTGATTTATTCCAGGGGCCCACGGATGATTCAGCATCTGAAAATGATTTAATGTAATCCAACACATCAACAAAAATAAAATTAAAAACCATATGGTCTTATCAATCAATACTGAGAAATCATTCAACAAAGTTCAGCATCCATTTATGATAAAGGCCGTCCAAGTTCTTAGTATAAAAAGGACATTCCTTAACATAATAAATATAATATTCAACAAAGCTTTTCTATTAAGATTTGGAACAAGAACATTCACTCTTACCACTGCTTTTCAATATAATACTGGAAGTCCTAGCAGAGCAAGAAGAAACACACACAAAAGGCATACAAGGATTTCAAATAGGGAAAGGAAAGTAAAACTCACTGTTCGCAGATGATATGATAATATATAGAGAACTCCAAAAACTCCACAGAAAAACTAATCAAAATAATCAGTTTATTAAAATGTCAGAATGCAAAACTAACACACAAAAATCAGTAGCCTTCCTATATACAAATGATTTATCAGAAGAAGAAATCAAGAAAACCATCCCTTTTATACTTGCAACAACAACAAAAAATCAAATACTTGGCAATAAACCTAACAAAAGAGGTGAATAACCTATACAATTAACATTATAATACATTGTTAAAAGAAATAGAAGATACAAACAAATGGAAAGACATCCCTAGCTCATGGATTGGAAGAACTGACATTATTAAAATGGTCAAAATGGTCATCCTACCAAAAGCAATTTAAAATCCATTGCTATTCCAATAAAAATTTCAATAACATTCTTCAAAGAAATAAAACAGATATTGATGTAACTCATAATGAGCCACAAAACCTAGAATAGCCAAAATTATCTTGACCAAAAAAGAAGGAAAATGGAGGAATCACACACCCAGACTTCAGACTATACTACAAAGTCATAATAACTAATACAGCATGGGAATGAAACAAAAAAAGACAGACTAATAGAATCATAGAAAACCCAGAAATAAAGCCACACACATATGGACAACCAATCTCTGACAAAGGAGCAAATTTTATGCAATGAGGCAAAGAGGGTTTGTTCAATTAATGAATAATGATGCAAAATATATATAAAATTAAAAATATAAATATAAATATAAAATGGGGTGAGGAGACATGCAGCCCTTTCAGAGGAACATTCTTTTCTTACATATATAAAGAAGTGTTCATGAATGAGCACATCTGTTTTTAAAGTAGTAGAAAAAAGCAAACTTACTTTTACCTTCTTTTACATGTAAACCTTTTACCTGGTATTATACACATGACCCGTTCACATGAACATTATTTCATCTTCCTTTTGTCTTCCCATAAAAGCTCCTGACTTTTGTTCTTCCTTGGAACACTAAGTTCCTGTTTGTATCAGTGTTAACAAAAGTGCAATTTTTTTTTTTTTTATCCAATAAGCTTGTTTTGCCTCCTGATTTTCATTTGCACTCATTCACTTATATTTTTTAATTGAGCTATCATCGGTTTACAATACTGTATTTGATTAAATTATAATGATCATAATTAAATTATATAGGAGCACAAATTCTTTAGATGTACCATAACACAGCACACCCACAAGAAATGCTGTCATAGTCCTCCGGCATATTCCTTTGTGCTCTCTTCCAACTTTGCTCATCACCTCTCCTTCCCTATCAGTAGTCTCAAAGTTAGATTTCTAGAGTTTGTTTTGGTTTGAGTTTGTTTGACCCTTTGTTTCTTTCTTTATATTACACATAGGAGTGAAATCATCCTGTGTCTTCTCCATTTCATCCATATTGGTACAATTGAAAGAGTTCAACTTTTTTAAAGTAGAGCATTGTTGAAGTCAGTTTGATAAGTTTTGTTTTGTTTTGTTTTTCAGAATTGTTCCATCTATGTCCATCAGGGAAATTGATATCTACTTTTCTTTTAGTGATATCCTTGCTATCATTGATGTCTAAGTAATGTTGGTATCATAAAATGTATGGTCAAGCATTCCCTTTATCTCAGTGTTTCGGAAGACTTTGAGAAGGGTATGTTTTAGTTCATCTTTGAATATTTTTTGGAACTCACTAGTAAAAGTGTCTGGCCTTGGACTTTTGATTTTGGGAGATTACTGTTTTAATTTCCTTGCTTGTGATTGGTTTTTTCAGGCTTTCTAATTCTTCCTAATTCAATCTTGGGAGGTTCTATAATTCTAAGAATTTGTTGATTTCTTTTATGTTATCCGATTTATATATGGCTGTTCATGTAGCTTCTTTTGATCCTTTAGTTGTAGCTTCTCTCTTTTGTTTTTTAATTCCATTTGTTAAAGGTTTTTGTTTGTTTTTTTGTCCTTTATTTCATCATGAGTCTAGCTAGAGGTTTGTCTACTTTATTTATTTATTCATTCATTCATTCATTTATTTAGTTAGTTGTTTATTTATTTATTTATTTTTAAAGAACCAGCTTTTGATTTCATTATACTTTTGGGAATTGATTAGGTACTAAGTGTGTTGCCTTCATGAATAACATTAATGCCCTTATCAACGAAATTATAAATAGCTATGTAGCGATTTTCACCATGTGACTATATAATCAGAAGTATGGAAGGAAGGAAAGGACCCTTACCTGACTATACTGGCATTCTGATTTCTGACTTCCAGCTTCTTCAACTATTAGAAATAAATTTGTGGTTTTTATAGTTGCTCAGTCTGTGTTATTTTGTGATAGCCACCCACACAATGCCATAACTACTCAGTGTGTATATGTGAATGAGTATGACTGTTTTCTATTAAATGTTCTTTTGAAAACAAGCAGTGACTCAGGCTAAGTGCACGGACAATGGTTGGGGAAAGCTGAAAGTAAAATGATACCTTAACTTTAGTTTTGAAATCAGGTTCATAAAAGGAAAAATTAAACTCCACAAAAACATTGATTCTCCTATAAGAATAACTCTCGGGGCCTCCCTGGTGGCGCAGTGGGTTGACCGCCGCACTGTGAAGCAGCAGCGGCACAGCAGCGCAAGTTCGATCCCTGGCGAGGAAGGGGACCCACGTGGCAAAGCAGACCTCTCCTGCCTCATCACTGCTCCTCTTGGCGGTGTGTTTCGGTCACTCTGCCTGTTCTGCTCCCCACTCTCTCGCTGGCGAATCATCTCACCTCCCGTGACTCTGGCCTGTACCCCCTGCTCTTGTGTGCATAAAAAAATCTTAAAAAAAAAAAAATAGTAACTCTCTAAGTATAAACATTCCACTAAAATATTTTAAGTCCGTTAGGTATAATTTTTTTTCTTAATTTGAACATGGGTTAATAGCCAAAAACTAAAACCCATTAACATTTTGTCGAACTATACTGATGTGAGATAAAGTAAAGATACTCAAAGATAAATATTTAGGCTTTAAATATACGGTATGAATTATATGCTACTGTATAGTGGTAGCCAGATACATCATTACCCTAGCTAGAAGCTGCTTAGATTGAAGATATTATACTTAGAAATGTCACCACAAGTATATTTGTTCAAGAGAATATGTGTTAGTTTTTTAAATTCTTTCTGACTCTTTGTATAAACTCAAGGTGTGATTCTACCATTGGTCAGAAGCCTGGAACCACTTTCTCAAATTAGCAATTGTAATCTTACTGATTTTTAGTGATATATTAATTGAATTACTCATCCATTCCTTGCTCATTCAGAATAAAAGTTATTTTTATATGATTACAAAATTTTAACATTCTAAAAAATTCTCTTTATTTGTATTTTCATTTATGTTTAAGGGAAGGGAGTGCTTTTCACTCTTTTGAGAAGCAAAATACTTCACTGTTAAGTCAGAATTTCCTGGAGCTCTATAGTAAATAGAAATTGTCATTCAATTAATAAAAAGTGTAAAGAAGCATAAAATTGTAAAAGTTGCCACATAATGTGTGATTCCCCTGATTTATTCTAGTGTTCTCTCACAATTTAGAAAGACGAGCCCCTTATTTTCCTCGTGGATCTTTTGTAGATTTTGCTGATATTTTATTCTCTGTAACATTTTTCCTGGTTATTCATTCTCATCAGTTAAATTTGGATAGAAAATGCATTCTTCCACTAACTTCTGGCAATGTAGTTCTGTGCTTTTACAGTACTGTCACTTTTCTCTATGATATGTGTAGGTAATAGAAACAGTTTTGTAAACTTTTCTCTTGTATTAAGAAGTCCCTCCCGGAAAGTAGGAAATTTAGTTTTGTGATACTTAGACTCTTTTGAAGGATTAAGGGAGTGAAGTTGGGGAAGAGTAGGGCAGCTAGCTACCCATTGCCCAAAACATCTCTTTAAACTTCATTTTTATAAGAAAAGCATAGATGTGAATATACATGAAAACATTCATTCTAAACTCATTGCTTTTATTTCACTACTAACATCTATGTTAAAGGTGAATATGTTTCAACCAAATGATCTGAATTAAAAAGGAATTGTTATGATATCTAAACAAGCTACATTAAGAATATTACAATTTTAATATTAACAGGGGATTTGAGACCAATTTGTGATTCTTAATTTTGAATTCATAGCATTTTTAGTAATTGCTCAGTTCTGGTTTGTCCCGGGATCCAATTGGACATCCCAGTTTTACTCTCAGCTACAGAATTTTCTTAGGTTTGAGAAACTCTAGATTCATCTATCAATTATCATAAACTTTTCTCTTTTTGCTTAGATTTTCTCATAACTTAGAGAATTTCTAAACTTTATCATTCAGATAACTAATACATTTTGTATGAAAATTTATTTTTCCAGGGAATAAATCTGTTATATAAAAAAGGAAATAGTACACCCATATATTTAAGTTAATTATGTTACAAGTAAGGCATTTACTTACACTACACACATTTATACTAGACAAAGTCTTTCCTTTGAAGGAAATACAATGCCTTGCATAGATTTGAGTAAGTAATAAAAATAGAATCAGTGTGAGGATCAGTAAATATTCAATGAAAAAATACTGTGTGCAGGCAATGATAATATGTGTATGAGGCACTGAATCTGATTTTCTTAAAGCAGAAATTCTGGAATTTAGTTAAAATATGAAAGATTTTCAAAGTCATAAAAATAACCTATTCATCTTTTTTTGTGCAATATGATCAAAATGGAACTTTGTAATTTGTTTACTTGGTAGCAATATGCAAGGTAGATTGGAATCAAGAAAACATTCCAGAGCATAATATTCTACGTGGGGGAACAAGACTGAAAAAGCACAGAGATCAGAATGGAAAAGAAGGATTAACATGACACTTTGAAGCATATATTGCTAAGTAAATAATCTTGGTAAATATTTGGGCAATAGTTAAAAATCTGTGCAATTAAGCACTATTTTTTTTTTTAGAAAAATTAGGCTTTTTCTTTATAGGTGTAATAATAACTTAATATGATTGTATTTAAAAACCTATTGTCATATTTTAAAATATAGGAAATTGAACAATTAAATTTTATAAACTTATTAAGATGTTAGCATTTGATATTTAAAATATAAAAAATGGAGCTTTTACAACATACAACCAAAACAAAATTTTCCTAGCAAAGTTTTACTCATTTATTGCAGTTTTTTTGGTTTTTAACTATAAAGCAGTCTAATATTTAATATGAAGCATTAAATAATTTTCTTGCATATTTGATTTATTTCAGTGTCACATATAAACATATAAACAAAGTGAGATCAACCTGGACATTTCTGACATTTTAAACTGCCATTAGCTCCTCAATTTGTGATAACCAAAAATGTCTACAGACATGACTGAAATCCTATTCAAGGGGTAGCATTTTCTCATTAAGAAGCTCTTTTATATACATTTTTTTATTTCAATAATAAAATTAGCTTTTGCTCACAATAATTACATAACAAACATCATTAAATGCTTTGTGGTGTACAACAACAAATGTCTATTTTACTCACTCATAGAAACACATGTTAGATCTTGATTGGACTTGCTACCAACAATTCAATCTACCACATCCAAATTATAACTTATTTGTAGATATAGACCAAAGAATTTACTTTCTTGTAAAATGTTACACATTGTGTTTGAATATTTATATAGCTGCATTTATAAATAATCATATAACTATATAAAATTATAACAAATATGCACACATATTATAAATATTTATTTATCCTGCATTAAATTGAGAACTCCTTGGTGGCTAACCCAACAAAAGGTACATATGTGTTTAAAGAATAGATAATCAAGTTAATCATAACCATATGTGAAAATCATATTTTAACTGCATGCATTTAATACATTGAATAAGTATCATTGCAAATATAACATTGAGTATACCTATATTAAAATAATGTTGAATAGTTATTAATAAGCAATATCTCAAAATTAGGGGCCATGTTGTAATTTCAAATATCCAGTTCATATATATAATGTATTAATAATACTCATTACTACATGACATGATAATGATCTTAAGAATTATCTTGCTAGTACACTTTCATTCATGAATTTTCATTTGTTTAATACCTTAAAGCTTCTTTCATACATATTAAGTAAAAAGAGAAAAGAAAATAATCTTTGTAAGTCTTCTACTAGTATATTTAACTTCTATGATCTTTAGCTATTACAAAAGTCTAGCTTCTAATTTCTTACCTTTACTCTATCTCATTTTTTCAATAATTCTATAAATGTCCAACTGTGTGGAAATCAAAAGTAAGTGTTGGCATGACACCACAGCATGCTTTTATATAATGAGCAAAGATGGTGCTCAATTAGTGTCACTCATTTTTGAAAAGTAAATTTGAATTTGAAAAAAAGATCTAAAAACTTGAAGTAGCAAAGCCCATTTTGTTTTACTACATTAGATGAATCAAAAGCAATAACCAACAAATCTGAGAGTTAAGTCAGTAGAATTTGTAACAGAACATCAACTAATAGCTGTATGGTCATGTATTCTTTCCCTTGGGTTATACTCAATAAAATATTTGATTCCCAAAACTAAGTATACTGATTTTTTTCTGTATATAAATAAATTTAATTTTAAATAAAATAGAGTCACAATTTTGCAGTTACTTACCAGCAATTAAAATAACTCTGTGTGTGTGTATATGTATAATATATTAAGTCCTAAGATTATGTTGACTGTTATTAAGAAGAGATTCATATTTCTTCTGAAAAAAATCTATTGTTAAAGAATTTAGAAAATCACCATATTAAAATATGAACATACAGTTTCAGATGTAAATAGATAAGACATATGAAGAATAAACAAAGAGGCAGAGAGTCAGAAATGTTTCTCAGGCTACATCTGGATGATTATTTATCACAATATCCATAGCTTTCTAATACTTATATGAGCTGTGAGTAATAAAGAAAAGCATGGAATTTATTAAGTACTTATATGCCAAGCATGTTTTCATTCTAGAACCTGAAGTTTTCATAACCACTTTGTGAGTTAGGTTTTATAATTGCTGGTTTGTATGATTAGTTTGATAATAAAAATAGTTTCATTTACTATTACAAAGAACTAGGGCCTCCTGGAGGTGGTGCAGTGAGTTGAGTACTACTCTGTGAGGCATCCGCTGCACAGCAGAAAGAGTTCAATCCCTGGCCAGGGAAGGACCCACATGGCACGGCAGACCTCTCCTGCCTCGCCCGCTGCTCCCCTGAGCAGTGTATTTCAGTTGATCTGCCTGTTCTGCTCCCCATTCTGTCTCTAGTAAATCTTCTCACCTCCCACGACTCTGGCATGTACCCCAGATTTGTATGCATATATAAATAAAATATTTTTTAAAAAAGAAGAACTATTGAAAAATAGTTCTATTTACTATTATATAGAGTGATATGGCTTATTTCCCAAATTAATAACAATGGCAAGTCTTTCACGAGACCCTATTTTCATGATCCATTTTCTTTAACTCTCAGTTATAAAATGTTCTTTCTTAGTTGCACATTTATTTTGTTTTCCTTAGCATAATAAATAATGGTATCATTTTCAGTATAGATTTGTTAAGGAGCCCATTTCACACATATGTACATGAACTAGTATATTGAGTATAAATTATAATAAGTAGACATATTTTACTTATTTTCACAAGTTATATTAACTAATGTCTTCTCTCTTTCCCAATCTGCTACTCAACAACACTAACATCCTTAGAAAATCCCCCACTTTTTGCATGTGGTTATATTTACAAAGTTGTGCAAATCAGAACTTCTTTATTAGTAACATGTTATACTAAGAAGGGAAAAATATAATATAGTGAATTGTGTGCTTTCAAAACTCTTGGGAATGGTAGAGAAATAGATACTTGGCAGGGTTCCCAAGAATGATTCCCAATAAACTGGTATATAAATGGTTAACCAGGGCTATAGCTACAACAGCTGCAATTAGGGATTGGTACAACAATAAATTTCTCTGTTAACTATTGTCTCCAGGATAATCCTACCTTAACAGCATTCTGGGAATGAAATGGCTGCCTCATAAACTTTTTAATTCACAGACATACAATCATATTGTGATGCCATGAATACAGAAATTTCTCTGTGCCTTTTTTGGCTCTGAATTTAAATCTCATATAAGGCAAGATATTGGTAGCAAATGAATCATATCCAGATAGTTGGACTCCTATTTCATGATATACTAAATAAATTTCATAGACACAGAAAACCTACATTATGAAAAGGAAGTATATATGTTAAGCATTAGAAGAAAATATAGGTTAGAACCCCTATATCCTCAAGATACAGAGTTTCAAGTAAAATAAAAGTACCATGAGAGCATAATTGATAAATTCAGTCAAAATTAAGAATTCATTCCATTAAAAAATATGATAGCAAAATAGAGGACAAAAATTGAAACTGTTTGAAATATATAAATAAAAAGAAAGTTGTATCTCAATTACTTTTCAAAAAAAGAAAAACCATTGAAATGTTAGTGAAAGACAAATCATGGGAGAAACCACACAAATGACCAATATGCATATGAAAAGAAGCCTAACTCATTTAACAATTAGTGAATTGCTAATTAAAATCACCTCCCCGGTGAGATACCACTTTGCACATAGTATATAGTCCAGGCTACAATATCTGATAATAGGCCATTGTTGGCAAAGATATAAAGCAAGGAAATTTCTTAAATATTACTGGTAACATCAAATATTTGTTGGAAGGAAGTCTAGAAAGAAGAAATGAAAGAGAAAAATGTGTTAAACCACATTGTGAAAACAGAGTATATATGCAGTGGGAGCTTTGAAAACAAGTCAGTCAAAGATGTCTTATTAACAAGAAAATAAATCACATTAATGGTTGGTTTCCAAACCATAATACATCAGCATGCCCTCAGGTAGTGGATGGAAAATGAAACCAGTTGGTACCAATTAGAATTCGAGAATTCTGGGTGAGGAAAAAAAGGGAAAGTGAAACTGAGTATAGATGTTTTTATAATGCAAATGAAATGAAAAAGGAAAGATTGAATAAAGATGAAAAAAGCTGAAGCAAAATGAGATCACTATGCCTTGCAATCCCATTGCTACCCTACAATTTGGAGAAAAGTAACCTTTGAGCAAAGACTCTTAGAATCAGTATTCCATTGTGTTCTTATAAGATGTCCTTCTGCTTAAAGGAGCTATTCATAATATGAGATTTTTTTCATTTACATAGGACTTGGGGAGAGGGGTCAAGTAGAACCACAGAGGTTGCTAAAGATATTTCTGCCTTCCAGTCCTATTCTGCATCCACAAAGCCAGTGCTAGTGAATTAAGGAAGCAATAACTAGAGCCTATTATAATTTGCATGCTGAAATTATTAGGCCAGATTAAAAAAAATAAAACAAGAGAAAATCTCAGTTCTTCCATATTAATAAGGCAAAATTACATTTTACACAGTGTTAAAAGTCACTTTAATTTCTCTGAAATAAAAATTTAAAAAGTAATAAGAAACCTTCTATCAAAATATATTTTCAGTCAACTAAAAATAAAAAGTGACTTTGATTAAAAATGTCCATTTGCTAATGTTACTGGACTTTGACAACTAATTAGCTGGAGAATTAGACTGATGAGAAAAAGAAGACATCCTTCTAGATCTACTCTATTCCTTTTTATTTTGGAGAGTAAAAATATCGTTTTCTTAACAGGACTTGTATACAAGCAATTGACTTAGTTGTGTACTGTCCGTCTCACTCAATCTCCCTACCCTCAGATCAGTTGTTTCATTATGCCTAATGACCTATTAATTTAGCAAATTATACCCGGTTACTAAGTTTCTGCTGTACATAATCTTTACAAATCACCTAATAACCAACTGAAAAGTAGTTCTTGAAACCAATCATTATCTGCCTTTGATGAATTATAATTTTGTTCTCAGTGGTTACTCATCTAACACACACTGCAAAGCTGCCTTACTCTTAACCAATTTATTTGTATTCTGAAGTACATTCCTGTCTAGTAACTTACAGCATTGTCATTTCAGTACACATTTGGTCCTGTAAGGTAAAAGATATTCCATCTTAATCTACAAAACCATAAATTTAATATACATATGATTTTTTCTGGGTTTACATATTAACATTACCAGATTTCCATTAAGAGAACTTTAGTATTTTGGATTTGCAAAACAAATGTTGTATTAAGTTAGTTTCTTTAGAAAAAGATCCAGAGACAGATTCACTTTTTTTTTTAGGATTAACCTGATAGTGAGAAAAAAGAAAATAAAAGGGAAGACACCAAAAATAAAAGATGTGGTTTCAGGCGAAGTTTTAGCCTTGGACAGATCCAAGGGGAGAGGGCAAAGAGATTCAAGATCGCAAAACTGATTGAAGTAGAACCTGCCTTAAAGCAAAGGTACCAGCATTGTATGCCCACAATTAATCCCTTGTTTACTACTCTGGACTAAGAGAAATAACTAACCAAATAGTCTCATCAAGGCTCTTCTCATCAATCTAGTCATATCCCTCAGCTGGAATAAATGTTGACTTCAAGAGGGTACTACCTGCAATTGTTCAGAAACCAAAACTCAGGAGTCCCCCATGCTTGGTTCTATGTCTTTTGTCCCTATTTCAAGTTCTTATTAATACTGTCTTGAGGATCTAGTAAGACAATGGAGTATGTGAATGACCAAAAGGACTGTATGAAGTATAATTGTCTGTGATTTCTTGCAGCTTCATTCACATATAATATTCACAATGCCCCAACAGTAAGAAATTCCAGTGAATCTATGACATGTGGATTCAATGAGAGTCAGCCAGAGTTTGCTTTGAACTAATAAGATTATTCTTAGAAACACAAATGAACAAGAAGTCCTATTGAATATTTTTCCTGTTACTTTCACATATTACTCAATTATTACTTTTAAAAGAATGAAAGAATGAAGAGAAAAGAATGGGGTATCATTAGTTCTTTTTTTCTTTTTTAGTTCTTCCTTACTCATGAAAGTAGTGGTAGACTTTGTGAATCAAGAAGTAAAATAAAAACAATTGTGCTCTGAATATTTCTATTTTTCTAGTAATAATAAAAGACATAGGCATGTGTGAGTTAAGAAATTTGAATTGAATTTTTTTGTGATTCTGCATAGGACTTATATGTTCTGTTAATATTCTTAAGTGATATAGTACAATATAAAGATAAATGATAAAATCCATGTTAACATTTTAAAGATAATTTTCAATAGCAAACAAAAAATATTTCTGACATTAATCTTAAAAATCTCCATCACAGGAAAAAAATGTCATATATAGTGGTAGATTGTTAACTAGACTTAGTGTACCTATCACTTTGCAGCACACCCAGACATCAAATTGTTAGGTTTACATATGAAACTTATATAATGCATTATGTCAGTTATATCTCAATTTAAAATGTAATTAAAAAAACTGAAGATTAAATCATGAAATAGATTATGAATGAAATGAAAGTTTAATAGGATAGTCCTGGCAAGACAGGAGAGGTGCTGCTCTATGTGGATTAGCTCCCTGGCCAGGGATGGAACTCAGGCCTCAGTGGCTAGTGATAGTTTTATAGTGCTGAGACTTAACCCTTTGTGCCATCAGGGTGACCCTCAGCTGCTTTTTGAACAATGATCCACAAAACAAAGAGTTGATACCTCAAATAAGAGGAAATAGGCCATCTTTAGAAGATTAGAGAGTTAAGGTAATTTGGGTGCTCATAGACCTAAGGTGCATATATCTAGAAATTTCTCATTTTTCAATTACAGTTTTACATCTTCCCTGTCTTGCTAGGTCTGATAATTCTTTTTTTTTTTTTTCTGTAATTACTATTCTAATGTGACATTCCTCAGTCTACTCTTTAGTATGATCAATCCTCAAAGCTACAGGACTAGAATATTTTATTAAATATGTCTATTAAGTTTTTCACACTTCCTATTAAATTGGTAACTAGTCATCTGAAAATCATCATCTTCTTTCTTGAAAATAACACTGGTGCTCAGTAATAACCACCAAGCTTTTCTATCCTATATGGCAATTAATATGTTTCCTATCTTTTCAGATGCCATGGTTGTTGCATGAACCAGTACATCTCTTTTCACCTCTATCTTTTCCCATTTCAGCACAGGTAAATTAATTGCTAAGGACAATACCTCACCTACTTTAAGTGACAAAAGTGTAAATTTTCAGGTAGTTATTGAGCCAGCTCTACAATCAATTCCGAGCATTCCTTCCAGGACAACTTCTGGTTCCAAAATTCCAAGGTTAGACACTGCAGAAACAAAGTCAGGGATTCAGGTACACAAGATTAAGAAATTTTTGTCAGGAAAACCTGTGAATGAGAGAAGCAAAATAGGGTAAGTGAAGGAGCTGAGCAAGAGTGTATTCTCACATAAATCCCAGCCTTGATCTGATTCATGAGTATGTTTTAGAGCATAAATCACATTGCAAAGTCATTCTCTTGAGTCAGAACAAATAGATCACAATACCCCATATCAGTAAGTCACTGACTCTACTGGGGGGAGGAGTTTAACTTTGTTCCAAGTATGAACTGTTAATACAGCCTCTCATAGCTGGGTTGATGGGTGTACCAGCAAGTAAAATGGATATGGACAGGATGCAGGCAGTGTCTATTAAGTTTACACATATATATTAACATATTTTTAAAGATTTATTTATTTATGCATACAAGAGCTGGGGTACAGACCAGAGGTGCAGGAGGTAAGAGAATTCACCAGAGGTAGAGTGGGGAGCAGAACAGGCAGATCAACTGAAATACACTGCTGAGGGGAGCAGCATGAGAGGTCTGTTTTGCCATGTGAGTCCCCTCCCTGGCCGGGGATCGAACTTGCGCTGCTGTGCAGCGGATGCTTCACATTGCAGCACTCAATCCACTGTGCCACCAGGGAGGCCCCTTCTTTAACATAAATTTTTGAAATAATTGTACTGACATATTAAAATATGCTTACTATGCCTGCATTTGCATGATGCTTCTCTATAAACCATTTTTTTCCTAAGCTCCACTTCTGCTTATTCTACTCTCTAAATTGTCAAAATATTTCTTCACCCACTAGTGTTAACAACCTTATGTCTATAGGTTGATAATATACAGCTGATTGATGACCTTTCATCTTCTTCCATTTTTCAAGATGATAGAGTCTGACCCCAATTAATTCTGTCTTATCTAGTATTCATCCAGATGTACATTTTGTGACAATTATTTATTCATTTCTATTTTGCTGCCTATCAATGGCAAGTTTCTTATGGGCTACCATTCTGACTCCTGCTCTATAAGTTATCCTTACAGATATAACCTAATTTAATTGCTTGCCCCAACTCTAAGGTAAACCATACATACTGTGCAAAACATATTTAACCAAGAGATACATGCACAAATACAGTAGAATAAGAAAATGCACAAATGCAGCAGAATAAGTAAAACAAATGTTGTTTTGCTTTTTTTTATGTATATTGCTCTTCATTAATAATTATTCCCTTGGAAAGTAGGCTATTGTATATCTGAATTATCTTCTTCATAGAAGCATAATGTGCATATCTTGTGCCTGCACACCTCAAGTTTTAGGGACCAGACTGACTGCTAAAATTTACATATTAAATTTAAACTGAGAGACAATCTTCATAAAGGAAACTTCTTTTAAATGACAAATGGCAATGATAATAAAGTAGACGAGATGCAAGATGACTGATTTTCTTTGGTTTGTGTTTAATTTGGGTACATGTATGACAGTAATTTTCATCAATAGGATTTCTTTGTAATGATTTCTAAATCAGTTGTAATCTTACTTAGCATAGTTGGCCATAATAAAAAGAAGTCTAGTTTTATTTAATGGTATTTAAATGGTATAATATCTCACACTGTAGTTAAATATTAAAAGTAAATTACATATTCCACAGGGTATCCTTTTATTTCTGTATGATTTGTGTTTTTATTTTGAAAATACTTAAAGCTTACTGAAAGGTATTGACCTCCTCATCTATTTTTCATTGTTGTTTCTTTCTGTTCTTTATTTTTCTGATTGTACATTTAATGTCAAGTCATTGCTATAATACTAACAGTTAGAAAATATATTTTGTGTTCCAGTCATCTGGTATATTTTTGTGGGCACTTATCCAAGCCATACCTGTGCATGTTAAAGTGAATGAAATCCCCAAGAGGGCCTCCTTGCTGGCACAAGGGGTTAAGCACTGCACTATGAAGCATTTGCACCCACTGCAGCATGAGTTCAATCCCCTGCCAGGCATGGCAGACCTCCCCTGCCTTGCCCACTGTTCCTCTCAGCAGTGTGTTTCAGCCATCTCCCTGTTCTGTTCCCCACTCTGTCCTCTTACCCCCCCAACTCTGGCCAGTACCCCAGTTCTTGTATGAATAAGTGAAAATTTTTAAAAAAATGAAATCCTTGAGATGCTATTATCTCCAAGTATGTAAAAGTGTGTATTGGCCCAAATGAATAGGTTAAATGAAAAGATTATTTTCTCACAATTCTTGTTATGTTACTAACTTATAAAGTTCTAAACTTAAATAAGGTTAGTCAAAATAATATCTACCTATTATATTGAATTTTAAGGATTTACAATTTTAAGGTTTCAAATTTTATATATAAGGCTTTATATATAATTTTATAGATTAACATTTGTGGGTAAATAGTTTATTCAAAGAATGTATCAAAAAACAATAAAAATCAGCATGTACTAGTTACAGAGAGGTTACTGATGAAGTGAATAGGAACATAATAAGATAAAGAGAGAACAATATTTGTCTTAATCCAGAATAACCAGGTTTCATTGTCCCAAACAGGGAACTATAAGAAAGATAATATAAGTGTTCAGTGATCTTTCAATTGGAATTATCAGTTAAATACAGTCAGCATATGTCCAGGTCATACCTGATTATTGTGGACCTTTATGGTTATAAATGTTATTGAGCAACCACTCTTCTTTTAAGAAAAAGCATGCACATGCATTACTAGAGCCTCCCCCAGAAACTTGAAAGGGATTTTTGCCATTGAATCTCCTTTACTATTATATTCATTATCTTAAAGCTAATTCCACCTTTGAGGCAGAGTAAGGACTATCTTTTCTTCCAGAATTTACCTAACCCAAATATTTCACTCCCATCAAAGGTATGGGGCCCACATCAGAATTTCTTCCCATCTATGACTAAATAAAAGAAGCAGTTGTACCAAGAGTGGCAATTGTAGTAAGAAGGAGCCTAGACCTACTCAAGAAAGAATGCTATAGATAATCCACTCTAAGCCTATGTCAGGATAGTTTTGAAATACACCATCATTATTTCTAGTAGTATCTTCTGTATCTATAGAATAACTAAACAACAAAATTAAAGAACAATAAACCATTTAATTATATTTGTGAATAGTCTTAATAATCATTTATACAACAAAAATAAATTCAAACTTATTTTATCATTTGAATATTTATGATTATGTTAAGAAATTTTGTTATTGTGTTCTAGCTAGTCAAATAAATCATTAGTTAATCAAAGTAATACAACTAGTAGATAATTATGGGCCTGGGTCTTGTATAATTCCAAAATGAACTCTTGAATTGCCTAGTTAAAGAAATATTAGCTCTAAAGATGTTTAACAACTGAATCAAGCTTTCATAGCTAGACAGTAGCAAAATAAGAATTGGAGATGAAGACTTAACTCCCAAGAGATACATTCTATTTTAAGGTAACTTTTCTTTCATTCTATGGTTCCTGAGTTCTCTCCCCTCTCAATTTAAAAAATAATAAAAATAAAAAATGCACTAGAATAAATTGACTAAATAAAAGAGAGGATGACAAGTTTAAAGAAGACCTGAATTAGAAGCTTGCTTCAACCCCCCCCCAAAAAAAAATAGGTTCTAAGTTGTTGTTTTTTTTTTTTTTTCTCTCACCTATCCTATTAAAGCAGTAATAATTTCCTGTAGAAAACACATTTGACTTATTGACAAGCAAGTTAAACAACTATTACAACATTTTGTAAACAATGAAGTCAGTTCTGGAATTATAACAGAAAATGAGAAATTATATACTGAGTGTGGTCATACTATTTAGGCATCTTCACACTATGGTTTTTATTTACCACAACTCTGTGTATCATGATCTTATATTAAAAAGACATGCACAATAAAACAAACAACCTGATTAAAAATGGGTTATGTTACAAATACCTCACCATAGATGACACACTGATAGCAAAAAAATATATATATATGAAAAGATGCCACATGAACATGGGATTCTATCAGTTCCCTTCTCAGAATCCCATGAGTGACCAATTTAATAGAAAAACAGTTGTAGGAATTTCTCCATTGACATTAGAAATAAGTTAAAATTACAGTCTGTTGCAATAAATCACTGCATAGCATTCTGCCATATTGATACTCTTATAACCTGGGAAGGAAAAATTTTAGTATATCAAGGTCATAAAAATGTTCACACTCTTTGACATAGGCATTTCAAATCTGAGAAGATATGTTAAGAGTATTACGGGAATTATGTTCAAAGATTTACATGTAAAGATTCTGTCTTAAATAAGGTTTCCTTGAAACCAATCCTAAGTCTGAGAAATTCATTTATAAGTGATTTATTGGGAAAGTATTCCCAAGAAAATCAGTAAATAAATTGATTTATAGGACACAATAGGGAAATAAGCAAGGTGAAAATTCAGACAATACACAAATTTTATTTTTTCTTTATATATATTTGGCTTCAATTATGGTCCTCATTTCCCAACACCATTTCACCAGTGCACCACCACCTCAGTCCCTTGTGCTCTTTCTGCCCTCATCCAATTTCCCCCCTCCATACACACAAAATGTTTCTGATTTGTCCTTGTCTTTTTGTTTTTGTTGTGTTGTAGTTTATTTTTTTTTCATTGTCATTATTCATTTCCTTGGTCTTTAATTTAGTTCCCTTATATTCCTCCTAGAAGTGAAATCATCTGGTATTTTTCTTTTGTCTTCTGACTTGTTTTCCTGAGCATAATCCCTCTAGCTCCATCCATGTTTCTATGAATGACTCTAGTTTATCTTTTTTGATTGCTGAATAGTATTCCATCTTGTATATTTATCACATCTTCTTGATCCAATCCTCTGTTTTGGGGCATTTAGGTTGTTTCCAGGTCTTACATATTGTAAATAGTGCTGCAATAAACATAGAGGTGCAGGTATTCTTTTGAATCAGTGTTTTTGTGTTCTTTGGGTTTTTTCCCAGCAGTGGGATTGCTGGATCATATGGGAACCCTGAAAGTAACAGGACTTTTATATTCTAGCATCAGATAATGAATGTAAGCTTTATCTATTAGACCCAATTGCCTTTCTGCTTGCAGGTAAAGGTCTCCAATAATTTTAGGCAATCCTTCAAGAGATGTTATTATATTCAGCCATCACAAACAAAGGAAAAAGTTTAGAAAGGAGTCAATGACCACTCAATAATGATGAATGATATCTGTGGTGGCTTAGATAGAATATGAGCAGTGACAATATAAACATAGACTGAAGATTTTTTTTTAATTATAGTAAATGTAAGAAATATAAGTGAATATAAATTGATGTTATAAAAAAAACGTTGTAATGATTTCTAAGGAGTCTTTTAAATCATGCATCAGCTTTTAATATTATTTAATGATATGAAATGCTTATTTAATTTTATGAAATTATAAGAGAAAGAAGTTGAAAAGAAAACCTTTATATACAGTATGGTCTTCTATTGTTCAAACTGTAACATGTATTTATGAATTCTTGTACATATTATTTAATATATAGGTGCATTGCACATAATATATGCATATAATAACATATATATTGCATATTCATATATAAGGTTTGGTATGATCATAATAAAATAAATCTGTCTTTATGAGAACCTTGGTTGATGTGGGTTAATGGAAGGCCTGATAGCTAATACTGAAGCACATAGACTTCAGAGTTAGACTGCATTTGTTCATCTGTGTTCTTCCTGTTAGTGTCTTTTACCCTTAGGCAAGTTACTTCACTTTTCTAAATCTCCACTATCTTACATGAAAACAAAGAAAATAGTAGAATGATTATAGAATGTGTGAGAATTAATTATACTCCACAGGAACAGTATTTGGATATGTGCTTGGCACATGGAAAACACTTAGATTATAGAAGTTACTACTAATATATAAATAATATCTAATAATTCACTGTATACTTGATTATAAGAAAAAGGCATTTCTTTCACAAACAGATAAGCAATCAAAAAGCATATAAAAGTGTTCCTTATAAAGTTTAACTATTTTTTCTTTTTTTAAAATGAGTTAATGTGTTGGTTTACATCATTGTTTCTATCTTAAATAGTATAGGATTCCCCTCTTCAGGTGTTATTGCTATAGTGCACACACTACAAAAATTCACCAACATAAGATTATTTTTAAGTAATACTTAGAAAAGTAGAGAATTATTTCACCTAATCAGAGCTAATAGAAAAAAAGCCTTCCCCAAAACTAATGAGTTTTGTGAAACAAAGGTCCTTAAAAGAAAAATGAAAGGAGAACATTCATGTGGGTGGGAAGTGTAGTAATTTAATGTTCTTTGGTAAAATGTCAAGTGTTTGGCTGCAAGCAGAAGTTGTTAAAATCTATAGCCAGAAAGGTAGAAAAATGCTCATAGGTAAAACCAGATAATCCCAATGCGGCTTGTCAAACAAGAGTTTCTAATCCAAATGCCAGTGGTAATGGTATTCATTAGGGAATCTAAGAGTGATTCATTGGGAGAGAGGAGGAAGTTTCCATTTTAAATTTGTAAAATGATTTCTTGATGTTGTTTTTGCTTTCCTTTCTCTCCCATGGCTTGTGCTAAAATTCCAATTAAATGTTCCAGTATTCCCCTTTGAATTTTTATGCAAAATCACACTTTTATTGTCTTGTTCTAGTTAAATAGACTAAGGTAACTTAAATGTGTCTCGTTTTCAGCACTCAAATGAACCTAATAATAAATACATCTTTAATGGTTTATATTTTAACTCATTCAAACATTTAATTTTGAGAATCAAGTATCTTAAAGATCTTGATCCACAGAACATAACAGAATCCCCCTATTAGAAACACTGATGAATAGTAAAGGGAAGCAACTCAATATGGTAGAGTGGTAAGAATCTTCATCTTGAACTGAGGGTAACAGTCCTGAGTTTGTCATTTACAACCTGTACAATTAGTACATCATAGTGATAAAAGTGAGGATGTTGATACAGATTATCTCAAAGTCCCTGTAACTTTCCATTTTATAACATTTATCTAATACAATTTATCTTGCTTATCTATTTGTTACCAAACTATGGATGTTAAGTGGTCAAACCATCTTATTTATCCATAAGTCCATAACAAATATTTGTTTAATAAGTAAATTTTGTTCAATAATGTGACAAATTTGGTATTCTGACATATCTTTCATTTGAAAATAACCAAAAACACTGAAAAATAAGTGAAACCTATAGAAAAACTGAGAAAGGTGGTACAAAAAGTCTTGTTAAACTCTGAATGAAGGCTGGGTTACAGGGATTTTTTTTAATATTTTATTTATTTTGCATGAAAGAGCTGGGGTACAGGCCAGAGGCACTGGGGAGTGAGAGGATTCACCAGAGACAAGAGTGGGGAACAGAACAGGCAGCTCAACTGAAATACACTGCTGAGGGGAGCAACAGACAAGGCAGAAGAAGTCTGCTGCACCATAGGTGTCCCTCTCCCTGGCCAGGGATTGAACTCATGCTGCAGTGGGTGTGGAAGCCCCACAGTGCAGCTCTCAACCCCTTGCACCATCAAGAGCTCCTGGATTCCAGTGATTTAAACTGAATTCTGCAGAACTTTTTGTCCAAAGGACTTCTGCCAAATTATGAAAATTTGATTTATGACTTTCAAAGATGTTTTGGATATGTAGAAAAATAAAAAATCAAGCAAATTTAGAGCAAAGTATGAAGTGTTCCTTAAATAATATTCAGGAACCAAATATTTAACCTTCTTTTCTATTTGAATTAGAAATAAGTATGTTTTGTTAAATGGTAAGAGAAAAATAAAAAAGACACAAAATATGAATTGGTAGAAAAGTTATATAAATTGCATACTTCCATATGAACTAAATAAGCATCAGGCAATATTCCATTACTTCTGCATATATGCAAAATCACATATCAAAATTGGTCAAAAGCAAGACAAATTTAAAGCTGCAAATTTAATTTAAAATTATTCCTGTTTAGCATTGCCACCAAGTGGCTAGCAGAAGACAGCACAAATACCTTTGTGTAAGAGCAAATTTTTTCAAGGAAAATGACAAGTCACGTTAACAAGTCAAATGTGTTGACATAGAATCATTAAGGAATCAGAAGAAAGAACAGAGAACACAAATAGGCCTGCATAACTTTAAATATTAGAATTTTCATAAGAGATCAAAAATGTTTCCTTACTATGCTTCAAGAAAATATGAAAATAATGATAAACATTTATTAGAATGTGAAATCATATTCAAATAAAGTCAAATCAAACTTCTAGGAAAAAATAATAGCAAAATAAACAAAATTGTTATAATTAGCCTTCATAAACTATTATATAGATAGAGCTGAAAAGAGAATTAGTGAACTGACAGATAAATCAGATAAAAGTATAATCAATATAGCACATAAAGATAATGGTTTAGAGAATAAGAAATATCTATTAACACTTATAGCAGTTTTTTGGTGCTGTGATAAGACTGCAAATTCATCACCTTACACAATGCAAAACTATTATATTTCAATTTTGCGGGTTAGAATTTCAATATAGGGGCCTCCCTGGTGGCACAGCAGGTTAAGCAACATACTATGAAGCAAACCACAGACACTGCAGCACTAGTTCGATCCCTGTTGCCAGCCAGGGAGGGGACCCACATGGCACAGCAGACCTCTCCTGCCTCGCCCTCTCTCCCCTCAGCAGTATGTTTCAGTCAGTCTGCCTGTTCTGCTCCCGGCTCTGTCTCTGGTGAATCTTCTCACCCCCCTGGACTCTGGTCTGTACCCCAGCTCTTGTATGCATAAATAAATATTTAAAAAATTCCAATATATGTGTTATGGAATTAAAACCATTTGTATGCTGTTTTCATTAATCCCTAGAGATTAAAAAGGAGAAACAATTATTTCCTGCTTAGTTGGGGTTTTGAAAGAATTTTAGTTCTGCATTTTTTTGGTACTAATGTCCCTGTTTTCTTACTGAATCTAAATTGAAGGTCATTCATATCTACTAAAGACTGCCATATCAGCTTGCCTGTGACCTCTTTCCTAAATTTTTGAACCCAGAAAATGTGAACCAAATCCTCCTCAAGTTGCATTTCTTTAGTACACTCTTCGTGTTATAACCTTCCTTTTTTAAAAAGACTTATGTAATTAAATTGAGCCCAGTCTGATAATCCAGAATAATATACCCATTTAATGATCTTACCTTTAATCACATCTCCATAGTCCTTTTTTTGCCATAAGATGTAACATATTCACAGTTTTTGGAGTTTACAATATGGACTCTCTTTGATTAAAAACCATTCTATTTTTTGTAACACAGATAAAGAATTGGAAAATCAACATATATAGGACCATAATTCAATAAATATGTAGAATGAGTTCAAGAAAAAACTCTGCTCAAATGAGTCTATGAGGTGAATGTTACTCTGATAGTAAATCTACATAAAGCCAAGGGGAAAATCTATTGGATAACATCCCTAACTAACATGGGCACATCCCTACAGCAATAGTATTAAAAATTATTCCTGTCATTTGTAAAGACCAGTATAACCTTAACCAAGTGAAATTATTACAGAATGAACGTGACCTAAAAAATAATAATTGTAAACATGTAAATAGAAAAATTGTAAATAGAAATTGTAAATAGAAGAACAAAAACATAGTATCTCAATTGACACAAAGAACGTATCAAAAATTGTTTCCTAGTAAAAAATGATCAACAAACTAAAAGTTTAATGCAACTTTTTCAACCTCATATAAGAACTCTCTTCCTCGTTTGCAGAAAACTACAATATATGCTATATCTCTATAGCTATATCTCTATCTATGTATCTATCTCTACCTATCTATCTCTTTATATCTTTTCTATCATTCTGTCCATCTACTAAGCACAGACCTTAAACTTAATGCTTTAAGATTAAACATTTCCCTCCTTAAATCAGGAAAAAGAAAACAGCACATCTATTCAGCAATGTATGGGATTCTAGCAAACACAAGTAAACAAAAAAAAATAATTAAGAAGCATACAGGTGAAAATAATAACCAGAGAGTAATTATTGTCAGGGACTGAATTGAGATTAGTGTAGGGAGGCAAAAGGTTGTGACTATTAATGTACATGACATTTTGGAGGTGATGAAAATATTCTGGGTTTAGATGAGGATTCCACAACTTTGTGATTATACTAAAAAGCACTTAATTGTGCATTTTAAAGGGTGGATTTAAAATATGTGAATTATATTTTAGTCTTTTCAAAATAATAAAATCATGAATTGAGCTAAATCACTGTTACATAATATTGCTAATGAATGAGCCATAGCTACATGCAACAACAAGGGATAATGTTCATACATAATACTGATTAAAAGAAAAAAAATCATGAAACAAGGTTGTAAATGTGATCACATAAGATTATAAGTAGAAGAAAGTGGAATGTAATGAGAGGGACTCTCTAACAAGACCTTGGTCTTTAACATCCCCAAATACAGACTAATGTCATTCAAGATATTTTAAATATATTCAGAAGAGAAATTACTTTTGAGGTAATGGCAACATTTTAATGTTTTCTTTCTCTACTTTTTCTTTTTTCTTTCTTCTTTTGGGTGATTACACAAGTCAGATAGCCAAATAGCTAGAGCATGTAGTCTTATAAATTCATCTGTATTATGATATATTTCATAATAAAATTTCATAGAAATTAAATAAATGAATGATTAAATGCATGAATGAATAAACATAATAGTAATTGTGTCACACATTTGTCACCACATGAATTCCATTTGCTCTTCTACTATTAAAATATTAAGAATAAGAACCATATTATCTGCTTTTTTTGTTCTCCCTTAAAGCTTCTGATTTGCTTGTGAATATGCATTAAGGAATGAAGTGCTGGTAAATATTTGATAGTTCACTCTCAATGTGATGGAAGAAAATAATTATTTTGTAACATGTGCCAGTCTTTGTGGTATAACTATCCTTGATGTTAATCGACTATATATATGTATATGACTATATATATATGGAATTATATATATATATGGAATGTATAGAAAAGATCCAGTGAATATCATTTGTGCATTTTTAATATAATATATCTCTAGAGGAAGTGAACTAGAGGAGTCATCACTGCATGTGGATTTAGGTTTACCTATTAATTATTTGATCAAAAATTTGAGTACATATCCCATGCCAAATTCATTAGATGAGTTGTTGCTATAGTATATGCATTATGTCTTCAAGTTCAAGGCAATCATTGTTTTTACTGTGAATGGATATTTTCTACCAATATATAACAAATATGAAGAGGAAAATTATCTCGTATATACTGTCAGAATGAGTCATTGAGATATTTGTATTCTGTCATGAATTACTAACTGTATTTGGTCAGATAGGAGTTAACAAAAAATCACAGACTTGGTGACAAATACCTAGAATTTATTTTCTTACAGTTCTAGAGCCTAGATCAAGGTATTGGCAAATTCAGTTCCTGGTGAGAACTCTCTTCCTGGTTTGCAGAAAACTACTTTCTTCTGTGTCCTCACATGACCTTTCCTTTATGCTCATAGATAAAGACTTCTGGTCTCTCTTTCTTTTCTTTTAAGGATGCCAGACCTATCAAATTAGGTCCCCACACTTAAGACCTCATTTAGTCTTAATTACCTATCTGAAAGGACTTCAAGTTTATGACTTCAGTATATTAAAGTGGGGAGGGATAGAGTGGAATGCAATTCATTCTAGAACACTGCATAATAAATTTCCTACAGAAAGAATTCCTTTCTCAAAGATATGTGTGATTTTGTGTGTTGCTGTGCAAAGTTGATGAGGCCTGAGTGTTTGAGGCAGTTAGCCAATATGTAAAATGCATTTTTCTCCAGTGGAAACATTTTTTAAGTAGTCTAAGATATAGATATTTCCTTACAGAAATAGTCTAAGATTTAGATATATCCTTATTTTTTCTGTGAAATTTCAAAATATCAAATATAAAAAATGTTTTAAAAGACCAAAGCAAGCTACTTCTTAAGTCTTGGGGAAAATTCAAAAGGTTTTATAAGATGTTATTAAAAGGAGAGAAAGGTCAGACTGCATTTTTATCAACCCCCCAAAAAGTCTCAACAAAACAAATACTTCACATTAGTCTTGAATAAATTAAGTTATTGTCATCTACAAAATAAAAAGCCTTCAAAGTGCTAAAGGAATGTTCTCTTTAGTAATATAATTCTGTCCTCCTAAATAAAAATGCAATGGATAATAACTTTTCTCAAATATTAAACACAAATACAAGCATTACTATTAAATAGGAATATAGCAACTTTATGACCCATTGCCTTATGAGGCTGTGTTGACTTTATGAATTATTTTATTTACAGTCCAATGTAATGGTGTACTAATTTTTTTTTAAATGGCAGTTTGAATCAGTGATCAAAACCTTCATATTTTCAATGAAAGCAAGTATGTAATGCCAAATTAAAGTAGATATATAATACCAAATTAAATTTAAAATTAAAAAGGAGAAACTCCAGTTATAAAATCATATCATCATCTAACTCTGGCATCTTACTACTTACTCCCAAGATGCAAAAATGCAATCACCTTTCCCTATATGAGGGAAATAGTGTCGAATCAGATTAACTACCTTTAAGGAAGCAGAACCACACAGATTAATTGAAAACACAATTTCATCACTCATCACAGCTGAGAAAAATGACAGAAACTATGTGGTTGGTTTTGTACCAATCCTGGGATGCCACATGTTTAATCAGAACTACATGATTTTTAGCTTTTCAACTAAAATGTTTGGTGTTTTACAGAAAATGCAGTCTCAAGTCAGGCACAGACTAATATACAAAAGTGAAAACTGGCTTTTATTAACTTAAACAGATGAATTGATTCACCAAGTAAAGAAAGAAAAGCCAACTTTGGGACCAACTGCTTGACCAATAACTCTTGACAATATGAATCATATTTGTCACCTTCTCCAGAGAATTACCCTTAACCAAACTGGAGTCATTTCCCCTGGAGGCTACCTCTCTCTTTTCCCTTCCCCAAACTATTTTTTAAATGGTTGACAGATAAGTACTATAAAATTGTATCTTCTTATATCTGGAACACATAAGAAATTTAGGGAAAACAAAAATTGTATACTATGTTTTCTAACCCAAAGTAAATAATTCACAACATGAGCAAATTTAGCTATAATTAGTCCACTTACAAGGAAAACAATAAAATTAGACCTCAGATAAGAATATGCAAGATGGACCCTGAACACTTAATTTGAGATGCTAAATTGGTTTAATTACAGTAAAGGCCATCTGGGTTCCACTGAAAATCTAGAGAGCTGGGCCCTCCTTAGTGATGCAGTAAGTTGAGCAATGCACTATGAAGCAAACCATAGCCACTGAAGCACGAGTTCAATCCCTGGCCCGGCTGGGGAGGTGACCCACATGGCGCAGGTAGACCTCTCCTGCCTGGCCCGCTGCTCTCCTCAGCAGTGGATTTCAGTCCAACTGCCTATTCTGCTCCCTGATCTGTCTGGTGGATTCTCTCACCACTCTGCACCTCTGGCCTGTACCCCAGTGCTTGTATGCATTAATAAATGAATCTTTTTTTAAAAAATAACCTTTAAAAATTAAAAAAAAAAAAAGAAAATCAAGAGATCTGAGTCATTGGGACCTAGGGAGAAGACACAGTACATTGTGTATTTACAGGCAAAAATGAATGGACAGTCAAGGAAGGTATTGTTTAACATAGGTAAAAAAGTTTAAAAAAAGGAGCATCAAAAATCTGAGATGTTACAATGGGAAATTATATTCAGTTGCTCAGCTTGAAAATCTCAGTTCTTAACCTCATAGACTGAAGGGGAATTTGGATCTTCAGCACAGGGAAAAACCTCTATCCCCATTTCCTAAGAAAACTTGTGGTGAATATCCAGATACATCAAAGTTTTGGTTTGGTTTTTAAACATCCTTGTTTATTTTCTCATAATATAGGATTTCCCCTCAGGAACAGTTACTATAGTTTTCCCACCATCAATGTGCCCACAGCACTCTACCACACTCCATTGAACTCTCCTCAACCACCCACTCCTAAGTGTCTCAGATCTCTGCACCATTCTCTATTCTCCACAATCCCTCCTGCTCCCCCTTCACTCCTGAGTATCTCAAATCTATGATCTGCTTTCAAGTATCCGTCTTACAGTTGTATTTGTCTTACCCTTTGGTTTCTGAACCATTAGGATATTCTTTAGAACAAACCACATTGGTTCACATTATTGATGATATACAAATCAGCCCCCCCCCAAAAATAAAAGAATGAGATCCCCTTGGTGGCATAAGAAGTTAAGTCACAGCTCTATGAAGCTATGCACAGCCACTGTAGCATGAGTTCAATCCCCAGCCAGGGAGCTGACTCACAAGGCACAGCAGACCTCTCATGTCTCACCCACTGCTCCCCTCAGCAGTGTATTTCAGTCGATTTGCCTGTTCTGCTCTCCACTCTGTCTCTGGTGAATCCTCTCTCTTTCAGACACACAAACACCCTTCCTGCACCTCTGACCTGCACCCCAGGTCTTGTATGCATAAGTAAAATAAATCTTTAACAAAAAAAGTGGCAAGTTTTCTGATTTCCTTGGGAAGACACACATTTTCTGTTGCGTGGGAAATAAACCCACATGATATTAGAGCCTACTGTTAGCACACAACCAGGGTACACAGTTATCCCAAATTGTCAAGGGATATATGTCTCCCACTCTTGTGTCTTTTTCAAGTATCTCTCTGGGTATCTCCTCAACATGTCTCCTCTCGTTCCACCTCCCTTTATATAACTACTAGGTATATTTCCCATTCTACTAGGTATTTCCCGTTCAGGAAAGCTGGTTTAAAGTCAGCCAGGAGTTGTAATCCAAGACAGCTCTGTGTAAACTCTGTGTGAAGAAGTGGGGGGTGTAGGAGAGTGATAATTCAGTACTTCTTTCCCCTTTCACAGAAATGTATCAATGTATCTGTAACACTACCATGTTAGTAAAGTGTTTTGGGTCCAAAGATCTAGATAGTGTCCAATGGATAAAGAATATTGTAGTGAACCTTTGCAACTTCTGCAACTAAGAAATCTGCATTTTGGAGGCAGTGTATCCTATACTTAAAACAAACATGTTAATTGAGTGATATATATGATTGCCTCTTTTTTATGACCACTAAAACAAGAAAGAGTACTAACGTAAGTTCAGACTTCTGTGCAGATAATATGAATAGGGCCATCTATATTACCCTACTTTATTGCAGATACCACTGTTAGAGAAATAGCCAGCTTCTGTCAAGTGTCATTAGGAAAGCCTTAATGTAGAACTCTGAAGTTATAGAAAATACCTTGCCATTATCAAAAACTAGAGATTATCAAAAACAATGCTAGTATGGTATTGAGCTTTGCTATATATATAAAACATTTTATAATGAGACACCAAATTACCATAAAGCCAAAACTGTCTTGAATGAGCTGAATACAGTTATATGCACTGTTTCAGCAACAATCTGTCCTGAAACTCAAGTGAAAAATCTGTGATAAAACTGAGCAGATCTAGAAAATACCATATGCTGCATAAACATGGGACTCTCACAAACCTTGCATGTTCTGTTTTAATACATACATATCTCTTCCTCAGCAATGACCAGTGGTCTAATGGCAGAATTCCCTAAGATTAAGGTAGAGGAGGAGGGCCTCCCTGGTGGCACAGTGAGTTAAGCAACACACTATGAAGCAAATTGCAGCCACTGCAGCACAAGTTCGATCTCTGCTGCCAGTCAGGGAGGGACCCACATGGCGTAGTGGACCTCTCCTGCTTCGCCTGCTGTTCCCTTCAACATTGTGTTTCAGTCATCTGCCTGTTCTGTTCCCAGCTCTGTCTCTGGTGAATCGTCTCACCTCCCTGGACTCTGGCCTGTACCCCAGCTATTGTATGCATAAATAAATAAATCTTTAAAAAATATTTAAAATAAAAGTAAAAGAGGAGAACATATCCACATTAAGTGCAGCAGAAGTGTGTCCGACTACTATGAGGATGCAAGGTGAAAATTGACTGCCTATTTGGCCTACAGCCATACTCAGGGGTAGCCTAGAATGGTAGTGGTGAGTGGAAACCCTCTTTGTGAACATTGTCTGATACCATCTCTGTTCATCCTCTTTGTATGAATATAGAAAAGCCCATTGCATGGAAGTAGACTTCACTTTCCTTGGCGGTTATGTAATCAAATCCAATGGATTCATTATTTGGGTGGGTATATGGGCCAAATAAAAAACATTGCTGTGATGGAGTGCACAAAGGACAAGTATTTATTACCTTATGACAAGGGGAAGATACAATGAAATTAGCATTTCCAAAGAAAATGTCTCCTAGAGGGGATAGTGAAGTAAAATTAAATTGATTTATTTATTGTGTTAATGGGATCTGCAGAAATATCTTTCTTTCCAGTGCTAATCTTTAGTCCTTGCAGCTGGCCTTGACAACTATTTCATATCATCAGTGGGGGGTCTGCCGAAAAACATAACTTCAGGGAAACATGAAAATTTATAATTTATTTAGTTCCCAGGTCATCTAGGTTATGTTTATGAACAAAATGTGAGTGTACAAGCAGACCTATACCCGATGACCTGTGTTAAGAGAGGGAAGAATCCCATAACTCTTATTACCCCTGTGCTCACAGCCTAATTCTCCCTCTTTTACGACTCTCAATTTATCTCTAAATAGATCAAAAAATACATGCCTCTCTGCATTAAAATTAGATGTTATTTTTGTTGCTTCTTTATAATAACTCACATTGTTGATAGCATTTAATAAATGATTACTAATCTCTCCTACCTACTTTAAGAATTTCACTTTCAGTAATCTTGATGGTAGCGTAAGAGTGGCATTGAGTAAGATTAAAAAAAATAGTTGTAGATGGGTTTAATTATTTAAATAGCCAGAAATAATAAAAAATTAAGTTAGCTATTCCATCTTCTGAAGTTTAAAGAAAATGCTTCAAAATCAAACTTATATTATGGCTCCCTATAGTTCAAAATTGATTGAAAAATTTAAATGGTAGAACCAGGGAACTAATTGATTAATAAGATTTCAAAATATTTTTTGTAAATGACGGCTACATCTATATTGTCAATAATCAAATTCACGTGGCCAGTATTTCCTACTTCCTGGTCAATTTTTCTTTATAAACTGCCTTATTGGCAAATCAGCACAAATTAGGAAAATATTAAAATAAAATCAAGCTGTAAAGTTCTTTATAAGGAAATGAGTGACTATGCCAACATAAAAACTCATTTACTAAAATAACTTTAGCCAAGCAGGTTATCTTAATTCACTCCATAATCATAGTTTAAAAAATGTATGAGGTGAGTTCTCAATATACATTATCTACCAAGCATTTTAATCAGAGAGATAATGTAAATCAAACAATATAAATAATGAGTAAATCTCTAGCTTATGATGAAGAAAATTCAAAAAATTCACTTAGAAATTATATTTTCAGTGAAACTAAGTATGCTTTACTGCCTGATTTTTAGTTGGATGAATGAGCAAGACCACGAGAAAGTTAAAGGTCTTCAAATAAATGGACTACAGCAACTAACCCTATATTTATTTGTGGCTTTTGGCACATAATGAAGATCTTATCTTTTCCTAGTCCAATAAATATGGATGTTTAAAATCATCAGAGATTAACCAGTTGCTTTGTCAAAGATCACTGTAGAAATATTGTCTATTCTTAACCTTTTGCTCTATAGCTACTGCCATCAGTATATTACTCAAACTGCACTCTCAAAATCACTGACAACTTTCTAACCAACAAATCCCATAATCCTGACAATGAAAAAAGCCAGTATTTTAGAGGAAAATTGAATCAAAATCTTTATTTATGTTTGCATTACCAATACTATTTAATAAATACTGAAGTGTCTAGACAAATTTTTTCAACTGTTAGTAACTTCTGTTGGGAATGAATTATAGACAAACGAACTATAAAGAAGTCCATCATCTTGAAGAGCTAGATATGGAAATATATTATAAGAAAACACATGTAATTTATTTAAGTTTACAAGAGAATCTTATCTCTGCTTTCATATAAAGATTGGGTATTTGAAATCATAAGACTTAACATAGGACTCAAAGAACAAACTTCAAAATTGAGTCAGTAGGTAAATTTGAGATGACTGAGGATATGAAAATACTAAAAGTAAAAGTCATTTATTCCAGAAGAGTAATATGGAAGATTAATTCAAAATGAATTGAAAACTACAAGATTCATATTTTGATGTGTGTGTATTGAAAAAAAAAAATAAGTAGACACAATACAATTTCTGTCAGTAGAAGTGCCTGCCCCATGATCTTAAAAGCTCAATTAAATTGAGGTTTTAATTGTACATTAAAGCTGATGGCATTGGGTATGTCTGGAAGAAATTGGGAACATTTGTCATTGTGATTTAAATAAAAAATGAGTTTTCTCAAGAACTTATTCATTCTCACCCAGTACAATTATAAATTTGCTAAATTCTAGACATTTATTAGAATTGTCCATAGCATACTTTAATAATGAAATAGAAAGTATTTACAGGCCCCAAAAGTATGCCAAACAACTCTTGGTCCTTATTTGTTCTGTTTTGTTTGATTGTGTTTTTCCAAGATTAGCAATAGAGTATTTGATGTCCATAGAAACACTTCAAACACTAAACACTAAAATTTAAATTAAATACACAATTTTGTCCTATTCTCCATTTCTTCATATTTTACCTGGTTTCACTTGGGGAAAAAAAAGTAAATCCAATCACACACTTCAAAACCAAGAATCAGTCTTCTTGTTTTTTGTCTCTAATTTTACCTCATTTAACCATGACATTCACAAAAGAAAATAATATTAGAAAATAAATAAAATGCTTCAAGAATAAAGTGTCTTAATGAAAGTATGATTCAATAATGAGTTGTTAATTTACAGAATTAAGTTCTGACTAACAACAATTCTAATTTAAAAAAGCTGAGCATTCACTAAACATTTTATTCTAATAGGTGAGTTAATTGAGTTCAGAAATACTAGTAGTTATAAAAAAAAAATCCATCCATTCGGTACATAGAATTGTCTGAGATATAGGTTTTATGACCACTCTATATAAATCCAGGCTAAGCATCTCAGGATCCACTAGAATGGTGTATCCATGAGATTAAGAGCTTTTGTGGATTTTTATTACTGTTGTGTCCTGGTAGGTATTCAGTAAATATTTGTTAAAAGAACTTAGTTTAGTTCCTTTCAAGTTAGTCAGTTAGTAGGTTACAATTTTGTGTTTGCATTTTATTACCATCAAAATTGAAGGTTTAAAAAAAAGGCATGTACTTATAATTTAGGATTGATTCAGGGGAATTCTTAAACAGAAATTAGTAAAAACACTACTCAGATACAGTAGTAGAGAGGTTGTATAAAGAAAGAAATGCCTCCAAGTGAATTAGTGAAACAACTGGTGGAATCTAAGAATTCAAACTTGATTTTAACAATCTATAAGAATTCTCCATCTAATAGCATTTGGTGGTTGTTATATAATCTAGCAAAAGATGGCCTCTCTATATGGGCTTGCAAATTGATTACTTCTTCACAGCATGCTAAGGCTTGTTAACTTAAAGGCCTGCAGGTGACAAATGCAAATTTTACATACCCAATTGTTTGAAACATAGCCCAACTAAGCAGATTTTAGCCCTGTAGAGCCTGCCTGCTTTGCATAACCCATGAAACTAAGCCCAACATCTGTTAGCTTTAGATAAGATTAACTCCAGAACCATAAAGACCCCAAGCCATTTATATCCCTTTGGATCTCACTTCTCAGATATTTCCCACCATGCACACAATCTAGACTGGTAAGCCCCCTCTAACTCTTGTCTCCCAGGAAGTTCTCATGACTTCTGAATGGTTACCACCTCCATAGTTTCTAGTCACGTGTTATAAGAGACTTGCTCTGCTTGCAAGTCTGGCAAAGCTGCATCCAAATAAAGCTTATATGTGCTACTGCCACCTCGTGGTCACATCATTGTTTTTGTTCAGTCCCTACATGCCTCAAACCTACAATGGAGTTGTGGAAATAAGGAGGGTCTAGACAAGTAGTTGACTGCCAGTGAGTGCACATTCTGTCAGATGATTGACTTCACCTCTGAATACAGTGCTTTTTGCAGAATTATCTCCAAGTAATTCTTTTCTGAAAAACAAATAGAGTAGGAAGATATTAGTCTAATGATCCATTCATTTTCTTCTCAAATATAAATATATATGCACAGAAATTATGCAACACAATAAAATAATCAGAATTTACATTCAATGTATCATACCAAAGAGAGATAATGAGATGGTAAAGGATAGATTTAGACACTTAGCAGTGACCTTAATGTATATATTAGGTCACACACACACATTGAATCTTAAAATGAACATCTATAACTTTACAATCCAATAAAACTTCAATTTAAAAATACAGTTAAACATTATAAAAATAAAAATTCATGCGTACACAGGTATATTTTGTAATTTAGTCTTTAAATGATAAAGTAACACAGAACTTGATTTTACAAAAAAAAAATAATTTCTATGTGAAATTTATCTTTAAATAAAAATTTTACTCTTTTATTTCACCTAACCACAATATACAATTTAAATTTTTGTAGATTATAAAGTATTTAATATATATATGGTCCATTCTTGGACAGCTCTGAAAGACAATTCAGAAATTTTAAATTAGCACAGATAACATTTTCTTATGTCAATTTCATGTGAAGGTTAAGGAGAGAAATGCAAAGTAAGAAGGAATATAAAGTGACTTTGGTCTTGTGAAAAGTGATATTAATAGAGCCATATTAAAATAGAGCAGAAGAGAACCATTGCTTTATTGTCCTCTTTAAACAGGATCTGACACTTGTACTGAACCAAACCACCAATATTCCAAGAAATGAACAGGAATGAGATGTCCTGTTAGAATGTACTGATAAAGAAAACGTTTATCTTGTGACCTTCTAATCTGATCAGTTTACCATCTAACTCCTTTATCTGACTATTTCATTACCCTCTATTACCTCATCTTTATTCCCCCTCTAAGAAGTCTGCAACCTGGTTTCTCCTAAGTACAGATTTGAGGTCTCCATCTAAATTTGTGTACCTGAAATTGCAGCTATTCCCAAATAAACACATTTAGACTTGCCTACTAAAATCAATTTCTAATTAATTAGTAAATTAAAGGTATCATCACCCAGGTTCTCCTTTCACAAACTATTTCTTCCTAAATTTCAATACACTGTAGTTTATTTGGAACTTTATCACTCCAGTGGTAAATGCATTTCCTAAAATCATTAAATCAGGATAATTCGGCATTCCTATTGGTTCAATGTGTTGAGCACTGCACTGTGAAGCATCCTCAGCACAGCACTGCGAGTTCGATCCCCAGCCAGTGAGGGGCTCCACATGGCGCAGCAGACCTCTCCTTCCTCGCCCACTGCTCCCCTCACCAGTGTATTTCAGTTGATCTGCCTGTTCTGCTCCCCGCTCTCTCTCTGGTGAATCCTCTCATCCCCCATGCCTCTGGCCTGTTCCCCAGCTCTTGTATGCATAAATAAATAAATATTTTAAAAAACAATCAGGATAATTCAATTTCCTGGCTAGAATGATGTTAAACATGGAGGAACAACTATTTAACACCTAATCACAAAGCACAAACCCTACGTAAGAGAAAAATCTGATGAAAAAGGGTTTAAAGCTGAGAGATGGTGGAGGTAAGGAAGGAGAGAGAGAGAAAGGGAGAGGAAGAAGGGGGAAAGGAAGATAGAGACAGAGAGTGGGACCTAAGATATCTATTGAACTTGTACTTATTTTTACTATAGCGAGGTCTATTTCATTAAATGTGACTAGAATTTCCCTTTTTGCTTAAAACAATTTTAACTGTATTTCCTATACTTATATTACCAAAAGCTCTGACTGATACAGAAGTTAATAATAGGAAATGAGTTAGAAAAACCTTTATGGAATTGTATAACTTTTAGGATTGCTCATTTGGCTTAGTTATTGAAAGGAGAAATCACCATTCATGTTATAGAATAAATTTCTAGATATCCATAGGCCTCAGTGAAAAGCCGGTAGATGAAATTACTGTATCTAGGGTAGGTATAACCATAGAATTTTTTATGTTAAGTCTGTTAAGTAAGAGAAATCCCCGTTCACACTGTCTTACATTATTATTATTTATTTATTTTTTTATAATGGGGGTTGTAATGGGTGAAGAGGCGGGCACCATTATGTAACTTCAAAGAGTATAATAGCTGGAATGCATGATCTGGTTAGGGTCCAGATGAGATTTATTTGACACATTTTCCTCTTGTCTGTTTGTTGCCTTTTTCTTACTCTGACTTTTTAATTGTACAAAAATGGCAAAACAATTCTAGCCAACATATGAATATTTTAATTTCCAAATATCCAAAATGAACGTTTGTAGTCTGCTGAAATTGTCAAACTAGATCATGTATTCACCCATGATTTTTGCTAGGACAATGAAAAGTACTGATTGCTAAAAGAAGACCAAGGCTCTTCTCTAGAAAGTAATGGAATCAGCTTCTTTTAATGCAAGAACATAGTGGAAAGTTAAATTGCTGGTAACTTTAGGAAAGGAAGTATGAGAGGAATAGATGTTAGGAAGTCAAACTTATCTAAATTTGAGTCTAAGAGTTAGGAAGATGTTAAGAGTTAAGATGAAACTGGAAAACAAAATTATCTGTACTATAAAGAAATCAAAACTACTTATTGATGGATCAGATTAACACTTCCGACAGCATTTGAAACACCAAATTAAAAAAAAAAAAAATGAACAAATTCCTGAATTCTATCCTAATAAGAGGGTATCACTTAAGAATTTCTTGTGATAAAGTTGAAAGACTAAGACAGTTCTGAGAACAAAAAGAAATTGAAGACCAAATCCAGATAATGATTTTGCAATTTGGAGAAATTACAGTGCCATTTGATTTATAACATAACCATATTTTTTAATGTGAGTGTGAAGATATTGACCAGAAAAGATGAGACTCTTGCTAATTGTTATGGGGATACTACAGATTAATTGAAAGGCATACAAAAGAGCCAAATCCCCCAAATTCCAGTTAAGCACATCTCATTGTCCATCTGTTTTAGAACAGTGTCTTTCCTGATTGAAGATGTCCCTAGATAAAGAAGAAAGCCCAAGTTTCTCTTTCCAAGTAGTGAATATTGAATCTCAAACAAATAAAATAAGACCTTGAATCAAATAGGGATTATAATAAAATTTATAAGAGCAAGAAATAAACATGCTATAGATATTAAAAAACAAGGTATTTTGCCAAGTAGTCATTAAAATGTGTAAAATCCCAAATTTGTAGAAATGGGATATAGAAGATACTTACTGTAATAAAGATGATTGAGACAGTGTTACACATTTGAAATTTATTGATATATTCAGTCTCTAAGTCAGTGTGCTAATTTGGGGTAAGAATATAGCAGTGTGATAGATGGGTTACTGACCCATACTAAATGGTATTGAATAGTCAAAACTCTTAAACTGGAGTTCATAGCCTGCATTAGTATATGTAGTTGTTAGTTGTCTGGCTAGATGGTAGAGATTCTGGAAAGACAGAGCAGGATGAGGAGCACCCCAGAATCCTCAACTTGCCCACTCTGAATAGGTTCTGCCATCCACCAAGTCAAGACAAATAATACTCCAATGTGTAAGACCTTTAATGGAAACAGACTTTAATACAATTAGTGAGCAACAAAGAAAGACAAAAACATAGTTTCCAAATCAGGCATTCAAAGTTAACTATTCCCTTGTGGGTAAATGCCTGGCCAAACAGGTTGACCCAAAGTAGGACCTCTGAGGCCCAAAAACCTGCCACAAGTCTAAAGCACTCCATAGGAAAGGGCCAGAAGGGCCAGAGAAGTCTGGAAGGAAAATAACAAAATCAAAATCAAGATCAAGGCTGCCATTGTTAACCTCCCTATAGGATTCTCACCCATGTCTATTTCAAATGTCTTCTTCTATGTCCCCCAAGTCCAGTGCCAAGAAGCAATCATAGCTTCTTCACATGTTTCTGCACCATGTCCTTTCCCCAAGTCCTCTTGCTTTCTATCCTTCTTCCTTCCTTCTCCAGTCTCCTCTCCAGTTTCTCTTCCTCCCTGCTCAGCTCCACCCTTCCTGGGTGGGACAGGGAAACTGGGACCTCTAATTTCCCTCGGGACCACCCTGTTATAGTTTGGCAAAATTTTAATAAGGAGTAGGAGCTTGGGTAGAGTATGTTGAGGTTGGATATTTCAGAAGGGCAAAGAGACTGAGAAATTGCATCCTACTTAAACATCCATCAAAAGAAGCAATTGCAAAGGTGCAATATGCTGTGAGTATTGATTGATCAGCCTTTTACCAAAGATACCCTGAATTTCCTGCATAGTTATGGCAACAAATATGTCATGATTACATAGATAAAAAATTATGAAAGAGTTTAACATTATCAACAGTTTAACCAATGATAGATGTTTTTTTTTAATTTCACAATAGAATGAATATTTAAGTAGCTAACACACAAACCAGCACTGACATCTTTTTACATTTATATTAATCAAGTAAGCTTTTTTTTTTCCTTTTATTCACTTATAATCTTTGGAGATAATCTTCTACTACTGCAACTACATATGGTTGTCTTGGAGTCAACAGAACATTATTGAAGAGACCTGTGTAAGTTTTTCCCCAACTCTTTCACTTTTCATTTCCCAATAATCTGATAACATGTGAAAAATATTTAGAAAAACTCCCTTGACTGTCACGGAACTGAAGACAAAGTCTTAAAACATTGGAATAAATGGGCAGCATGTCCTAGGCAGACAATCAAAAATGTAATGGGAGATGAACTTGACCACATGAGAAATCACTTTGAACTTGATTGCACTTTTTAAAAATCTAAGACTAATAAAAAGAAAAAAATCCAGCAATATATGCACTGAAAAGAATCAGTTGAAACATTCTTTACAACCTGTTCCTTAAAATATGCTACACACAACAACAACAGTAGCATTTAGAAGTCTATCTAGGATTGGAGAATCATATGTTCTACCCAGAACTGAAACAGGGCACTCAGGACAAAAGGATAACAGGACGATCAGGCAGGAGACCTGATGAAAGGATGGAATGACCCCGACCCACCTGTGCTATGAGGCCAGAGAGACACCAAAACATCCCGAAAGGCCAAAAGGCTAAAAGCCAAAACCAAAGGCTATAGCAATAAAATACCCACACAATAGGGGCCTATGGGCTATAGCTTAACCAAGGAAAGTGCCTGTTTCTGCTCTTCCCAACCACTGAGGTAGCTGGGTTCCAGTTACAATTTCCCTGGGTGTCCAGTCCCTACATGGTCACCAACCTCTGAGTCAGAATATTCATTTTAAAAAAGCTGCCTAGGCACTACTTTTCAAAGTGCACTAGTTCATGAGATGGCAATAAGGAAGTGTGATGTTGATTTTTTTCATACAAAGTTTTGTTTCTAGGTATTCACTAGCCTGAGATCATGAACAAAGTTTTTATAAAAAATTAATGTTAAGAACTGGAGGAGGATGGGGCCTCCCCTGGTGGCGCAGTGGGTTAAGCAACGCACTATGAAGCAAACAGCAGCCACTGCAGCACGAGTTAGATCCCTGCTACCGGCCAGGGGGGGACACCCATATGGTGCGGCAGACCTCTCCTGTTGTGCCCGCTGCTCCCCTCAGCAGTGTACTTCTGTTGATCTGCCTGTTCTGCTCCCTGCTCTCTGTGGTGAATCCTCTCACCCCCCACACCTCTGGCCTGTACCCCAGTGCTTGTATGCATAAATAAAAAAAATAAATCTTAAAAAAAAAAAAAAGAATTGGAGGAAAAAATCTTAAGGCATCACTGGGATAAGTCATAAAGCAGCCTTTTTTTTTTTTTTTAGACAAGTCAGACTGCTAGTAGTGACCAAGAGTTTAAGATTTTTAGCACATATTTACTTAAACTTTAATAAGATAGCCTACATAAATAGGTTTCAAGACCTATTGGCATGTTATGAATAATTTCTTTCTCATTCTCTCTCTCTATATATATCCATTTACATGCATACATATATGCATTTATATACAGATAGATATAGTTGTCTATATATATGATTTTGATACATGATACATAAAGGCATACTCTTATTTGAATGATCAATTCAGTATCAGCTTCAAATATCTTTTCCTCATTCTTTATGTAGTTAACACATAAAATATTTTATAAGTAAATATAAATAAAAATTTCATCAAGAAGTAGAATGGAGGGAAAAAGCACTATTTTGGAAAAAAATAATACAGCTGAATGGATCAAAGAGGAATGGATGGTCTTCTCAGCGAAAAGAATGAAAGAAACTACAATAGGCAGCTCTTGGCTGATCCAAAACAATGGGAGTAGACAAGCCTTGACTGATTAAGGCAGGCAATTTAGTGGTTTGGGATTTTGAGCTTTGACATTTCAGTGCCAGTCATAACCAGGGAGTATGTACCTCAACAGCTGGGATCCTTATAATACCTTCAGGGAACAACTTTTTTTTTTTTTTCCCTGCAAGAACTTAATCCCTACTCAACTACTTTCTGGGCCAAAGGTTTCTCTAAGGCTTTACAGAAAAACTCATACCTAAAAAAAAGGCACTTAACTGTCTTACCCATCCACCCCTTTTCAATTCCCTGTGACCTTTAAAAAGTTGGTTGCACATTCACTTATTTTATAAGTCACAGTAGGTTCAAATTAATCTTAGCGATAGACTATTTTATAACTAGTTTAAAAAATAGCAGAGAATTTAAAAAGCCTTGTCACTGTCTAAGTCTTAACAAAATGTTATTTTGGGGGATCTTAATATATTTATTTTATTTCTATAAATTCACCTTATAATTTATAGAAATTTTGTAAGCACAAAAATGAAAAGAATGTTTTACTTTTGTAATGTATAAATAAAAACTAAGCATAGAATATTTAAAATAAACATGCAAACTAAATTTTGCTGGCTATGATTATACTAAAATAATTAGAATCAAGCACATTTTATACCCTATAAAGTAATTATTGTGGACTTTTTGCTTCACAGGTAATGAATGGTTGCTTATCCAAATATATTACCATTTTAAATTTCCGTTCAATGCTGACCTAGATATAAGTATAGAGTATCTTAACACACATCACTATGTCTACCTGCATTGCCCAAAGTTCTGTGGGTTTTCTTATTTGTTTTGCATTGTTTTTGTAAAGGATACCAAATATACAAGTAGTGTAAAAGAAACCCTTCCCTACCAATTGTTTTCAATCTTATATATTTAGTATGCCTAGAGAATATCTAACTTAGGATACTGACTTTGGCCAACTCTGTCTATTAGATAAGCATGTTCCAAGTTCAAATAAAATAATATTATATATAGGCTTACCTAGATGTGTGTGAGTCAATGACTAAATAATTTAACTGCCCAAATTTATATTTAATATTAGTAAAGCAATTTATTTTCTCAGTTTAAAGGTATTGTTTAGGTAAAATAATTGATCCTCTATGAAGAGTTAGCTGATTGGGCCACAGTGATATAAACAAGCATTGAACTATGCATTCTAGGTTTTAGACTGTACTCTTGAATATACCTGACTTTTTTTTTAGATTTTATTTATTTATGCATATAAGAGCTGGGGTACAGCCAGAAGTGTGGGGGCTTTGAGGTGATTTACCAGAGACAAAGTGGGGAGCAGAACAAGCAGATCAACCAAAACACACTGCTGAAGGGGGCAGCAGGCAAGGCAGGAGAGGTCTGCTTTGCCATGTGGGTCACCTCCCTGGATGGGGATCTAACTTGTGCTGCAGTGGCTGAAGAAACCCCACAGTGCGGTGCTCAACCCCTTGTGCCACCAGGGAGGTCCCCTACTTGACTCTTTTCTATAGCCAGTATGCATACTTCATGATTCATATTCTGGATGTTTAAATAGACTGCGAGAAAGAGACATCTTCCTTCATAGAATCAGAGAGTTTTAAAAGGTAAATTAATAAGGTAGATGTCTAAGCTCTAGGAGATAGACAAAATCCACAAGAATATACTTGACAAATATAAATGGATTCATTTACCAATAAAATAGCCACACTGGTAATTAAAGAAAACACTTCCTACATGCTAAGTTTAATTTCTTTTGAGATTTTTTAATAACTGTTTATTCACCCACAGGTAACTAAAAGTGTGGATGATATAACAGTTATTTTCCTATGAAATAGTGTGTTATGACTCAACGTTCTTTTTTAAAAATAGCTTATTTTGATATCTAAACTTAAATTACTTTGAATATTTTCTTAAGAACTTAGAGGAAACAACAACCACAAAATAGTAAACAAAACAAAACAAAAAGTAATTCAGAATATATAGACTATGCATCAATGGTAGTAATTGATAAATAAATAAGTTTTGGGGTACAGTATAAATTAAGCATATGAACTGTAAGGTACTTTATATTAGTTTCATAAAATAGAGACATATGGCCTTGAAGATGTAACCAAATGTCGACTTTGAAGAAAATTTGAATCTATTTGCAATCCCTCAAGAAAATACAATGGACTTTCTGATTTTCCACAAAAGGATATAATTTATATGTAGATAGGAAAGTCAGCAATATTGCAGTAAATGAATATATGCTTGTGTTCCTAAGCAAATGAGAACAGAATGGAAATTATTGTTGGTTTACGGATTGTCACTATACAGAGTACAAGGAGAGACCAAATAAATAGACCATTTCAGATTGGCAGGTGGCAGTTCTGTTTTGTTTATAAGTTTTTATTGATGTAACCTTATACATTTTTAGTGACATGTGCATTTTTATAAATCTGCATCTGTATATACCACTTTAAGTACAACACTAAAATTTCAGTTCTATCCTTCATTCTGCAATTGATCACTAGTACCTGATTCCTTGATCCACTTCCCCTTTGCCTTCTGATAACACTGCATTGATCTTATAGCCTAAAAGTTTGTTTTGTTTTATTTCATTCATCAACTTATTTGTTTTTTTATATACCACATGTGAGTGAAGTCCTACTGTATTTTTCTATCTCTAACTAATTTTTTTAAAGATTTATTTATTCATGCATGTAAGAACTGGGGTACAGGCCAGAAGTGCAGGGGATGGGTGAGAGGAATTACGAGACAGAGTGGGGAACAGAACAGGTGGATAAACTGAAATACACTGCTGAGGGGAGCAGCAGTCAGGACAGGAGAGACCTATGCTCCATGGGTGGTCAACTCCCTAGCCCAGGATCAAAGTTCTACTCCAGTGGCTACAGATAGCTTCATAATGCTGCAGCTTAACACCTTGTGCCACCAGGAAGGCCCCATCTTAATATACTGTCTGGATTCCTTTGTGTCTTCATAAATGTTGAAATTCATAATTTTTTTCACAGCTGAGTAGTATTCCATTGTGTGTGTTTACTACAGCTTCTGTTTCCAGTCATTTTTCAACAGGCACTTAGGTTATTTCCAGCTATTGGAATTATATGTACAATATATTATATATATACATATAAAATTATTCAATGACGACATGATGCATATATCATTATTAATTAGTGTGTTTGTAGTTTTTCACCCAGCTGGGGTAACTGAATCAAATGGAATTTCTATTTTTAACTTAGTGTTTGTGTGTGTATAGAATATCTGGGATATAGTCCAGAAGTGCTGGGGATGGGGGTACTGAGAAGATTCACCAGAGATAGAGTTGGGAGCAGAACAAGAGGAGTTACTGAAATATACTGCTAAGGGCAAGCAGCAGGAAGGACAGGAGAGGTCTACTGCATCATATGGGTGAGCTCCTTAGCTAAGGATGTAACTCAGGCCATAGAGGTGATAGCGCTGAGAGTTAACCGCTAAGCCACTAGGGAGGCCCTTATTTTTAATCTTTTTTAGGAATACATATATATATACATATATTTTTTTTATGATGGTTATACCAAGTTATACAAAGGTTCCTTACTCTCCACGTCCTCTCCAACACTTATTTCTCGTCTTTTGATAGTAGCCATTTTCATAAGTGTGAGGTGTTGTGTCATTCAGGTTTTTGTCTGTGTGTCCCTAATAATTTGTGATGATTAATATCTTGTCATGTGACTTTTAGCCATCTATATGTCTTCTTTGGAGAAGTATCTACTATATTCCTTGCCCACTTTTAAATTGGGTTGTTTTCTTGCCCTTATTTTTGAGTTGTTTATATATTTTGAATATTAAACCTTTTCTGAATGTATGTTGGGCAAATATTTTCTCCCGTTCAGTATCATGTCTTTTCATTGTGATATAATGTTTGCCCTGCAGAAGCTTTTTATTTTGATGTATTTTAAATGCAATATGTTTATTTTTGTTTTTGTTCCCTTGCTAGTTGATCTCCTCACAGATGTCCCTAAATCCTGTCTATTGTCTTTCTTCTATCTAATTCAGGGTTTGGGTTTTATATCCAAGTCTTTAATCCACTTTGAGTTGATATTTTTGTATGGTATTGGATAATGGTCTAATTTTGTTCTAAAATTTTATTATACATGAGACATATATGGACAGCCATGAGTCAAGTAAATCTCTATCAAGCCAGAATTTTAAGTTTGTATATAGGTATTGTGTAACTAAATAATGTTTACAGTCAAGATGGTCACAATAACACTTAACTTTCTAAAAGTTGAAGTTTTTCTCAGTACCTGAACAGTGGACAGACAGTACATTTTCAAGATAGTGTAGAAGGATTAGGAGCCTAGTCTCTAATTGCCTGGGTCTAGCTCTTATGTTAACCTTTGTCAGGTCCTCTTGATGAACTACTTCAATAAACATTCTTACTATTTTGACTTTTATCAAAATAAATATATGCACATGCTCATAGTTTTACTAATATATCTAAAAATCCTTTGTAAAATATCTTCATTTTCTTTTAAGACTCATTATTTAAGTTTTTACATTTGGATCTTTGATGTATTTTGAATTAAATTTTGTATATAATGTGAGGTAAAGGTTCAACTTTTTTTGCATGTGACTATCCTGTTTTACAGTACAATTTGATGAAAAGTTTATTCTTCACCCTTTCAAACCATTATTAATTCCCTAGAATTGTAGTAAAGTGCCACAAACTGAATGACAGAGTTGTTGAAAACATATCAGGAGGGTTGAGGGAAGATGGGAGCACGAGGGACTGAGGTGATGGTGCACTGGTGAGATGGTGATGGGGAATACATGGGGATTACAATTAATGGCAAGTATATGTAAATTTTAAAATATTTTAATAAAAAAAATGAAAAAAAAAGAAAAACAAAAAAAAAAAAGATCTGAACAGATGGAGATTGATTTAGGTGCTTGAAATTTATAACATGATAAAAAATTTTATTACACTTCTGTACAAAAACTAATAAATGTATAGACACAGATAAGCATATCTAAAGGCTTGAAGAAGAGTGTTTCTTAAAATACTTATTAAGTCATCTTAACAAAATAAGAATTAGTAAGAATCCTCTATATATATACATTTAGTTTAGATAAGGTAGAAAGACAAAGCTACATATTTTAAAATTAAAAAAATAATAATAATACTCTACACATATAATCAAGATATGGAATTGATAAATGCTTATTTTTCTTAGTGATTTATCATGTATATGTTTTTCAAAGTCCTCAATTAGGGCTAGTCTTCTTAACTGATTTAAAATCTGAGGCCATAAGGGTAACTGTTAATAAAAGTTTGTATTTTTCAAATTATGTATAGCATAAAATAAACTGTAAGTCACAGGTATATGAAAATGTTAGCAAAAATATTTTATTTTTTTAAAGATTTATTTACTTATGCATACAAGCACTGGGGTATAGGCCAGAGGTGTGGGGGGTCGGTGAGAGGTTTCACCACAGAGAGCAGGGAGCAGAACAAGCAGATCAACTGAAGTACACTGCTGAGGGGAGCAGCTGGCACAGCAGGAGAGGTCTGCTGCACCATGTGGGTCCCCTCCCTGGCCGGCAGCAGGGATCGAACTCGTGCTCAGTGGCTGCGGTTTGCTTCATAGTGCATTGCTTAACCCACTGCGCCACCAGGAAGGCCCAGCAAAAATATTTTAAGTAAATGTGAAAAAATGCTTTCAATATGCAAAGATATGTTTATAGAGGAATAAAATTAATAGAAAAGTAGTTAAAGAACATAATGGTAAACTACATTATGTATTCACTCTCTCCACATCTTTCCATGCTTCCATTTAATTTGATCTTGGCTATGCCATCCACTTTGTCAGTCAAAGTTAAGGGTAAATATAAGAATTACATTGAAACAGAAGCTTTGGCTGTTATTTTGGATATGTGTTTCTGTAGGGACCTTCTTGCTCAACTCTCCAACAATGAGAACTGTAAATTCTAGATAGTGACTATGCTTGCAACCTGGATTGTGAAATGAGTAGACACACATAAATGAGCCAGAGTCAAACCACAAACTTATATAACAGGAACAAGAAATATATTTTGTCAGATAACACTGAGATATGGGATAGTTATCACAGTAAGGACTAACATATAACTGAAACGTTAGGTTCAAAGAAAAATAGTCAGCTAACACAAGAAAATATGCTCATCTTACTCATTAAATGCAACTTAGAATAGAAAATGTGATCTATATGTAATATTTAGATTATCAGATTAGCTAAGAGTTATAAACTATGTAGACGATGCTCTGAGGGAATGAAGTATTCTCATATACTAACAGTGGAAGTTTAAATTCACTCAACCTCTCCTTCCTTTGAAAATTCTAAAAGAGCTAACAGTTCTACTGAGCACTTATATTATCTATAAATTCAAACATGTAAAAAAAATATAGATGTACTGATACTCGGTAAACATTTTTTAAATAGTTTTTAAAAAGCGAGCAAAATAAATAAAATTAAAAGAATATGAAATTGGTTATTTAATAATAATCAGAATGGACTGTCATTCCATAGAATAAGAGGTAGTCACTTCATAAGTAAAATAATATGTAAAGATATGCTATTAATTTTAATAATGAAGCTGTACAGCAGTATCCAACATGATTTATTTTATTTTTAAGACTTTCTGTTATGCTCCTATAAATTATGTGGAAATTCCTAAGAAATAATGAAATGTTGCTGTATCTGTATATTCTTGTGATGCTGCTAGTGCCACAGTTAAGCAAATTCTACTTATTCCTATTTGCTATTATATATGAATATTTATGCCATATTATATATTATTTGCATGATTAGGAAACCTAGTCTAAAAGTAAAATTAAATTAAAATATGTTTAAACAAAGTTTGAGCTGAGTTGATCAATTTGGATCTCACATCAGCATGCTCACTATCCTGGACCCATGAGACTCTGCCGCCACCTGTGGCAGAAAACATAAATTGAAGATAAAGGTATTTAAAAGATGAACAATAACAGAGGCAGACTCAGAAGCTGAAAATAGGTAGATACTGTTTCAGCAAGTCACCTGGAATTGTGGTAATCAGACTTTGTGCTGAATACAAACAAACATTTATTTTTATTAATAGATTCATATAACATTAGGGAAACAAGTATAGCAGTACCTCCAAGATCCTGTTCCTTTACATTTCAAATACAGCATGCCCCTCAAGTTATATAAAATATGGGCGCATTGTAACTCACAACTGACCTTTCATTAATAGCTTCACATTTTTTTTCTAGACCAGAAATTTTACTGTATTATTGATTTTAAATCTAAAAAAGACATCCTTAGGACTTTCTGTGTTTGTTTCTAGGTTTTGATTTCACATGCATATAAATTTCAATGATTTAACTGGTCAGACAAAGTCAGTTAAGAAAAGGCAAACAGGTGTTTGCCTATAGGCAATAGGTATCTCTTGCCTTATCCCTTTTATCCCTCAAGGCTAGATTCCCCAGGCCCTGTTGAGTCAGATTAGGTTAGCTTAGAAAAATTTCAATTTTGTGTACTCATCACTGACAGAAGCATTGAGTAATGAATAAAAGGAACCACAGGGAGTAGTTTTAGCTTCAGTTTCTGTCATGAGGAAAAATTAATCACAAATTGTTGGATACAGGAACGTAATTTTAAAAACAATGATTTAAAAAGGGCACAATCAGCTAATTGAAAACAGAAGATAAATGCTTAATGTGTAAAGTTAAAATCATAGTGGAAACTGTTCTTTAAAGATTTTTTTTCTCCTATGGCTTAATAAAGTCCCAGGAAGTAATAATGCAGGAAAACAATAATCTAGATAAAACGGATGAGGAAAAATTGAAGCAAAAAATCTTTCAAATAACAACAACAAAAAAAAAAAACAGAAATGATGCCTCTGAGTTGAGTGACAATTAAATAATATTCACATTTATTATGTAATTTATATTATGAATTTATGAAAGGCATATTGGCATTGCATGTAGAACCTAGGCATATTTCTATGTACCTCCTTTCCCAGTGAGAAGATTGGAATCCAAATTTGAATCAAACTTCTTTCTACTTTTAGGGATATATATTGGGCTGTTGATCTTTGCTCCCTAGGATTTCAACTTAAGTGTTCAGAAGAGATAATATTGACAAGGGTGTACTAGTAATATCTTTGTTATCACTAATAAGGAAACAATGTAATCCTTCAGTTGAAATTCATGGATGTAATATTATTTATTGATGTACAACAAATTATAATAAATCTTAGTAGCTTCAAAAACATTTATAATCTCATATTAAAGTAAACCAGAAATCTGGACAGTCCTAACTGGGTCTTATAATTCAGGGTCACTCAAAGGGCTATAGTTAAAATGCTAGTCATAGCTAGGGAGTCTTCATAAGTTTCCACTGGGGAAAGAGCCACTTTTAACCACACTTAAATGGTTATTGGTAGGATTTATTTCTTCAAGAGCTGTTGAGTGGAGGACCTCAATTCCTTGCTAGCTGTTGGACAGCTGCCCTCAGTATGTTACCACATATGCTTCACTAGTAAAACAATTTTCTTTATCAAATTTGCTAAGATTATCTGCTAGCATAAGGAAGTCACTAGGGGCCTCCCTGGGGGCTCAAGGGATTAAGGTGCAGCACTATAAAGCTATCTGCAGCCACTGCAGCATAGATTTGATCCCATCAGTAAGTGACCCACATGGTGTAGTAGACATCTCCTGTCTTGCCTGCCTTGCCTGCTGCTTCCCTAGGCAATGTGTTTCAGTCATTCTGCCTGTTCTATTCTCCATTCTGTTTCTGGTGAATCCTCTCACTCCCCCTACACACAGCTTCTGGCCTGTACCCCAGTTCTTGTATGCATAAGCAAATAAATTTTAAAAATAAAATAAAAATGCATAAACAAATCTTTAAAAAAAAAAGCTACCAAACTTAGAAAAAAAAAAAAAAAGAAGGAAGGAAGTCACTAAATACAGGCCATACCATACCAAGGAAAGGAAAATTAAAAAATGGCTTAAAATATAAGCAGTGGAGATCATTGTAGATTATTTTTAAAGTCTGTTAACCACAGAATATCTGAAAATAAAAGTGATTTTTTTTCTTTTTGAAAAACATGTGCTACCCTGCCAGTATATTTATGGTTGTCCTCAATAGTTTTACTAAAGTAAAGCTATATTGGCATTGTTGATTTCATTAAGAAAAATATGTCATTAATAATAAAATATTTTGGGAGGCACAAAAAATCTCTTTTGGTTAGTCTTATTTTACTGAACAGTTCTTTACAACATTTTTTCTTATTGTCTTATTGTAATTAGTTGTAATGGAATGTCTTTTATCAATAAAATAAAATTGGTAGTGGTAAATGATATTTTGAAATATATCAACAAAACCTCCCTCTCAATAGACTTGTGGAAATTATAACCAGTAAAATAACAATGTAGTTTATCAAAATATTTTGGAATTCTTTTCATCTCATATTGCTAATTCTGATGAAAGGACTTAAATTCAAGTTTGAAAAAGGGAAGAACAATACAACAATGGTTATATTTAAATATAACCATTCTCCACTTTTAAACCTCACAATCAATAATTTTCCCACACCTCTGATCATTTTAGTTATTCAGTAATCATAATGGCAACTAGTGTCATTAAAGAAATTGGGAAGGCTGACTAACATTTGCTCATTAGAGACATTTTTTTTCATTCCTTAGTCTGTAACAACAATGTCTAGACAGACAATTACAACTCTTATGGACTGCTGCTAACTGGAGGATTTTAACTCCTCCTATAAAATTTTAGTTACTTATGAATCTTCTGAAACTTAAAATTGCAAAGCACAAAATAAGTAACAAAAACTGTTAGCATAATAGCATCAAAATAACTCCAATGGATCCTCATAAAGGAAAAACACTTTGTGAAAACCAAACTTAGTAATATGATATCACTACATATGATGAGAGGGGAAAAAAAAATCTTTAGTTTCCTGGGTTACCATTTATCTAATGAGATTTAAATTGGTCAGAAATGAGAGAAATTCTTATGGATACAAAAATCTGTAATTTCATAATTAATTGCAAATGGAAGGACAATTAAAAATTATTGAATGAAATAGAAGCAAAAAAGCAAAGGTAAACCACAAAGTCAAAATGGAATGATTAAAAACCAAACGTACTATAGAGATAAATGACCAGTGAAAGAGAATATGGAATAGAACCTATCTTGTATAGTATTATGATAAAACATAGCTGAAACAATAAAAATCAGTGGCCCAGGGATTAAATATCAGCACTATCACTGTAAGGCTTGAGTTCAATCTCTGGTCAGAGAACTGATCCACATATGGTGCAGAAGACCTCTCCCGTCTCGCCCACTGCTCCCCTTAGCAGTGTATTTCAGTAGATCCATCTGATCTGCTCCCTACTCTGTCTGTGGTGAAACTTCTCACCTTCTGCAGAATATCAGAACAGAAGGATGGTTGAACATTTCAAAATCAATCAATATAGTTTACCACATCACCATAAAGAAAACACATGGTCATATCAATAGATGCTGAGAAAGCATTTGAAGATCCAACATCCATTTTGAAAAATACTCTTGAAAAACTGGGAATATGCTAAGAACAAATCTTAGCATAATAAATGTCATATATGACACACCCAAATCAGTATCCTTCCAAATGGTGAAAAACAAAGCTTTTCTACTAAGATCTGGTTCAAGATAAATGTATCCACTCTCGCCTCTAATATTCAACATAGTATTAGAAGTGTGTGTTAGAGTATTCAAGCAAAAGAAAGCTATAAAACAAACTCAAGTTGGGAAAGAAGTAAAACTATAATTGTATTTGCAGATGCCATGATACTATACATAGAAAAACCCCCAAAACTCAATGGGGAAAAAAAAAAACATTTTGGCAATGTGGCAGAATACAGAATAAACACACAAAATTCACTTGTCTTCCAATATACACACAATCAACTAGAAAAATAAATTAATAAAGCCATCTCATTTACAATCTCACCAAAATAATTAAATACAAGTGAATAAGCCTAACAAAGAAGATGAAGGCATATACAAGGAAAATTTTACAACATTGTTAAAACAATTAGACACAAAAAAATGGAAAGATAGTCACTGTTCATGGATAGGAAGAATCAACATTGTCCAATACAATTTAGAGATTCAATGCAATCCCTAAAAATTCCAATGAAATTCTTCAAAGAAATAGAACAAAGATTACTGAAATTCATGTGAAACCAAATCACACACACACACACACACACAAAAAAAAAAAAAAAAACACTGAATAGACAGTTTTCCCGACTAAAAAGGGGGAAAATGGGGTTATCAGACTTTAGAGTTCAAACTTTATTTTGTCATATTAGTAAAAGCAACATGGTAATGTAACAGAAACAGACACACAGAGCAATGGACTATAGTTGAGAGTCCAGAAATAAAAATATACATTTATAGACAACTAATCTATGACAAATTAATATATACACTGGAGAAGGAAAGCCTCTTCAATAAATGGTGCTGTGAAAATTGGACTGCCACATGCAAAAGAGTGGATCTACACCACAGTTTCATACCATACATGGAAATCAACTCAAAATGGATAAAAGATTTGTATTTAAGACCTGAAACCATAAAATGAAACAATCAAAATATTCCATGATATAAAATTCAGAAACATTTTTTGCAAACTCATCTCCAGCAGCAAAGAAAACAAAGGATATTAACAACTGGACTATATAAAACTCAAGTGTATGTGCAACAAAGAGACACACTACTAAATAGGGGGAAATATTTGCACACCATACATATGACAAGGAACTGACATAAGAGATCTCTGAAGGGTTGATATACAAATCAACAGAAACAAAACAACCTGATCAAAAAAATAAGCAGAAGAGCTAAATATGCACTTCTCCAAAGAAGACATGCAAATGGCCAACAGACATATGAAAAAAATAAATTGTTCATCATCACTTATCAGGGAAATATAAATCAAAACCACAGTGAGCTACCATCTCACACCTGTGAGAATGACCTCTCTCTCTCTCTCTCTCTCTATATATATATATATATATATATATATGTGTGTGTGTGTGTGTATATATATACACATGTGTGTGTGTATATATATATATATATATATATATATATATATCAGAAGCAACAAGCATTGGCAAGGGTGTGGAGAAAAAAGAATCCTGTTACTTAGAATGTAGACTGGTCCAGCCTGTATGGAAAGAAGTATGAAGATCCCTCAAAAAATAAAAATGGATCCACCTTATGACCCAATAATTTCACTCCTTGGTTTGTGCCCAGACAACACAGAAGCACTAATTCAAAAGGAAACATGCACTTCTAAGTATCATAGCAGCTCTGTTTACAATAGCCAAAATATAGAAACATTGCCTCCCAAGTGGTGCAAGGTTTAAAGATAGAGCTGTCAAGCTATTGCCATCCACTGTGACATGAGTTCAATCCCTGGCCAGGGAGCTAACCCACATGGCACTGCAGACCTCTCCTGTGGTGCCTGCTGCTACCCTTAGCAGTATATTTCAGTACTTATACGTGTTCTGCTCCCCCACTCTGGTGAATCCTCTCACCACCACCAACCCCCCACACCTCTGGCCTATACCCCAGTAATTGTATGAACAAATAAAAAAAACTTTAAAAAACTATGGAAACAACCTAAATGTTCCAGAATAGAAGAATGGGTCAAGAAGATATGATATATGTAGACAGATAGATGGATATATATATATATAAAATATTTATTTATGCATACAAGAGCTGGGGTACAGGTCAGAGTCCAGGGAGGTGAGAGGATTCACCAGACAGAGCGGGGAGCAGAACAGGCAGACTGACCAAAACACACTGCCGAGGGCAGCAGCGGGCAAGGCAGGAGAGGTCTGCTACGCCATGTGGGTCCCCTCCCTGGCCGGTGGCAGGGATCAAACTTGTGCTGCAGTGGTTTGTGGTTTGCTTCATGGTGTGTTGCTTAACTCACTGCGCCCCAGGGAGGCCCGATAGATGGATATAGATCTAGCTAGCTATATAGCTATATATAGATAGATAGAGCTATAGATATATAGAGCTATAGATATAGATATATAGATATAGATATTGATATACACACAATGGAGTACTACACAACAATTGAAAAAAAAGAAGCTCATGCCATTTTGCCAACTTGGATGGAACTGGAAAAGATTATCCTAAGTGTTGTGAGTCAGAGGAGAAAGACATACTATATGGTTTCACTTATATGTGACTCTAGAAAAAAACAAAGGATCAGACAAAGACAGACTTTGAAACCAGCCCTTGACAGCTGACCATAGATCTGAGTCATCCAGGAGGGGAGAGGAAAAATAAGGTGGATGGAAGAGAACACAATGGACAATGGTGTTTTGATGGTGGGAAAACTATGGTAACCATGCTTGAAGTGAAAGAGCAAAATAAAATGTAAAATAATGGTTCCTCATTAGTTAAAAAAAAAAAAAAAAGAATCAGTAGTGATAGGATCATCTAACCAAATAATATCTTTAGGGCAATTTATTGTCATTTCATATATTCTAGGCAAATAAAATATCCTACATGTGTAAAGGAAGCTTTTGTAGAGATTAAAAATAGTTATAGGTAAATATTTTATAAGATTAATTAAAGGAAATAATTTACTATATATTCTAATCAGCTTATTTTTCTTTCACAAAATATCATAGACTGAGTGACTTACACAAGAGAAATTTATTTCCCTACAGTCTGGAGGCTAGAAATCCAGCCAATTTGGTTTCTGTTGAAACCTCTCTTCCTGGCTTACAGATGGCTGCTATGTCCTCACAAGGCCTTTTCTCTGAGCATATGGGTGGAAGGGGGAGCAGAGAGAGAGAGAGAGAGAGAGAGAGACAAAGAAAAAGAGAGAGACAAAGAAAAAGAGAGAGCGAGTGTGAGAGAGAGAAAGAGAGAGAGAGAGAGAGAGAGAGAGAGACCCATGTTTCTAAAGTTTTGGGCTGAATTTTAGTTCTCCAAATTCATATGTTAAAATTTCAACTCTGAATGTGACTGTATTTGGAGAAAGGGCCTTTAATAAAGTTTTAAGGTTAAATGAGGTCTTAAGAGTAGGACCCTGATCTGATATAATTAGACTCCCTCTAAGAAAGAGATATCAGATAGCTAATCTGTACTGGTCTCTGAGCACACCCAGTAGGCTATGTGAGTACACAGAGATGAAGGGATGGGGGCTAGTTACAAGTCTAAAAAAGAGGTCTCAGAATGAATCCTGTCTTGTCAGCATCGTTATCTTAGACATTCCAGCCTCAATAGCTCTAAGATAAAAGTTCTTGCTGTATGTCACACAGTCTATAACAATTTTTGATAACAGCCTGAACAGATTAATAAATATCCTTAAGGTCTCATTTAATCTTCATTACCTTGCACCTCCAGATACTATAATGTAAATTTTGTGGGGCTACAATTCATTCCTTAGCACTATACAAACTGCAAAATGCACCAAGCAAAATTAGATTGATGACTATTACATCAAATGAAATTATCTGTATGAGAAATATTCTATAAAAAATTGATATTACTAGCCATAAACTTAGAAGAGATATTTTGAATGTTTTAGTAAATAAAAAACATTGAGAAAATGCAAATAACTGCTACAAATCAATATTAAAAGACAAATAGCTGAAAAGAAAAAAAAAAAGTACAAAAGGTATAAACAAGAATTACTAAACAAGGAAACACAATAGCCAATAAACATATGAAAAGGCATCCATTTTGCATTACTGTAGGGAAATGCAAATTTTGAAAAAATGAGATTCTTTTCATATACAGGTGGTTAACAAAATAAAAATGAATTTGGCAATATCCAGTATTTGTAGATGTTAGGGGAAAAAAAAAAAAAGAAGATCTCATGTATCTTTGTTGAAGAATATATTGGAGAAACCATAGACTAGAAGTTTCAGTCCTCTAGAATTATGGAACATAGGCATATTTTGTGATCTTTCCACTACAGTTTTATTATATACTTTACTGAAATTCCAGAAATTACCCTGAAATATTGTTTGCGGGGGGTAAATATCTCCACCAGTAATAAAATATTGTCCTTATCCACCAGTTATAAAATATCCACCAGTAATAAATTGTGGTTTATTTTTGTAATGCAATGACACAAAGGATTTAAAAAGAGTGAACTAAAGTTATGTAAAACAACATAGACTTTTAAGAAAAATAATGAATGGTAAAAAAATAAAATAACAATACATTTCATAAAATGTTAGCCTGAATAACATAAATGTTTGTGAAGGCAGAAGGTATAAAGATCTTGAGATCTAATAGTATGAAGCATTTATACATTCCTGTCTTCAGGGACAAGCTATCTATCTGCCTGTCTGTCTGTCTGACTGTCTGTCTGTCTGTCTTCAGCTAAAAGATTTTTAGGCCAGTACAATAGGGATAATGGAAGTGAGGACAATATTTGTGCTGGACTCAGATTATCTTTTGCTTGACTGCCTGGGATTTAACAGCAGCATAAATACTTAATAGGAGGGTCCACACAGTCCAACTGCTGACCTTTGGACTAATGGAGTTCAGAAAGTAAAGGTGATTGGTGTACGCTGACCTTTGTTTCTCCAGATGAATGGTCATAACCATACTCAAGACATAGTCTCAGCTATACGTATAATGGTTCTTCCAAATGGATCATCTCTTAATTATGTTTGATCCTGATGATTTAATGATTTTTAATGTAAAATATATTCAGAGATACTAAATCTTCAAAGTTCTAAAATATCCATATATACTTGAAATGATGACTAGGATTGATTGACTTTTGGCTTATCAAGTGGATGAGCAAGAGAGCTAGGTTACTAGCTCAAGTTTGTGCCAGCAGCTGCTGCAGCTCAGACAAATGACTGTACAACTCTCCTCCAGCAGTTGCTCTGGCTCTTTGCTGACTAGGGAACTCATGTTAGCAAAAGGAGTCTCTGAGCTTACTGGAGGGGCTAAGTACACTTTGTTTTGTTTTATTTATTTTTATTTATTTATGCATACAAGAGCTGGAGTGTAGGTCAGAGGTGCAGGTAGTGGTGGTGGTGGTGGGGAGGGTGGGTGATGAGAGAATTCACCAGAGATCGAGTGGGGAGCAAAACAGGTGGGTTTACAGAAGGGTCTAACCTACTTTGCCCCTATCAGCATTTCAGTGAACAGGACTATCTGAAGTGGTCATTCAGAAAGAGATGAGTATTTTCACTAGCAGTATAAATTTAAAGTTACAAGTCTGATTCCAAGCCATGCTGTTTCAAATTACTCTTCTAATGCTAAAAGTTGTATCGTAGTCACCTGTATAAATAAAAAACTTCTGCAGTTTTCCATTTTAAACCTAGCATTCTGCTTACCACCTGGTAGTATAACTCATTTTTAGCTTGCCACTGACTTCCTGAATCTGTTTACCAACCCTGATTCCTCTTACAGCACTGATAAGAACACATTATGCAGATGTCTTGAATTACTTGAAGTTCTAATTGATAGAACACTTGAACTTGACTGAGAAGATAAACATTAAATAAACTGTATTCATACCTTTGCTTATCTGATGTTTGCATTTCTGTAAATGTTTACAAAAGAAAACTCTCAACCATTGAATAGCTTTTTTATATAAATTATGTAACTAGTTATTAATTTCAAATATTAGTCTTAAAAGTTTTGCATCAAAAATTCAAAACTTTCATAAGCAACAGACTTTACTTACCTTTCTTTATATTTGAATGTAAAATGTCTGTAACTATCTTTTTAACCATATATTAAATGGTTTTTAAAAAATTAGCAAGCACAGATTTGACATATTTTGCCTCCATAATCATGAATAACTTTATATTATTTAAGTTGTTCTCTCACACATTTGCTTACTCATAATTTTAGACTCTTCTATCAAATTTTGCTGTAAAGATTTCAACAAGCTAATTTTAGGAAATTTAAGAAATAATTTTTTCTGGTTACTGAAGATTATTATGAAAAAAAATATTACCTTATCATTATGTTATTGATAAGAAATACATAATTTTATATCACCTTTAATGTTGTATATCCTTGAAGATAGTTCCTAAACACTTGAAGCTGCTTTTGTTTTTCATTGCTTTATGTAGTTGCCAATCAAGTATTTTTATTTACCAGTATTACTGCTTTCAACAATTTTAAACATGATGTTTGACTTTTTCTTTAATTCATTTAAAAATTGTCTGCCTTGTTACCTAAAATTAATAGATAATGAACAAATCAGTCAATCAGTGAATTAATTAATAACTGAGTATCACCCTACTAACATTTTACTCTGGTCTACCTTCTTTGTTTTTATAAATTTGTACTAAATTATACTAAGTACTAAGGCAGATGGAAAATAGTTTCTACACAGTGACACTTTGATAGAAAGTATGTTGTTACTAAGATAATATGTTGTTACTAAATATAAATGTTTACTTTTTACTTCCATTGATACTGCTGATCAGCAGAGTATGAAGTACTGGCATTACTGTCAGATTTGTTTGTTTCTTCATCAATGTTTCACACACATTACTGTTAAAGATTCATTTAAATATTTGAAATCATGTTATATTTTTCTTTGGTTTTAGATATTAAGGACTATTTTTATACTGAACATCATAATAGTTTTTACAAAACCTTCTGTTTTGGCTTATATATATGAATGAAATATATTTTAATAAAATTAAATTAAATTAATTTACAATTCAAAAAAGAGATGACCCCATAGATCTCATATTTAGTGTCATCTGGTCAAATGGCATAATTAATGATTTTAGCCTGAACCCCTCTTTTGCAAAATTTTCAGAATCTGTTTGTAAGGATCAGATGATGGGTCAGGCTATCATAATAATAGAAGAAGGATTGAGTTCAAGGATTGGAATATCTGCTAAGCATTTTCCATTCCTAACATTAGAACCCAATGTTTACATAAATCAAATCAACATTAATTAGAATGAATGGTGAAGATCAAAAAGATGTTACTGAATAGATATTTAAAAGATTGATAACACATATAAAAAAAAAGGCCTAGTCAAGAGAATAATAAAACTTAAGGAAATCAAGTAAGCATAGCTGATTTTAAGAGGTGTGGTTAAAAGTTTTGTTTAAAAGAAAAAGATTTATATTAGAAAGCACTAGAAGATAAATTCCTAGAACAGTATGTTAGGAAAAAATTGAAAGCCTGTCTTAGGCATTTCTACCTATGTGGTAAAATGGAATCAACACATGATTAAAAAGTAACTATGAAACAATATTCTTGAGGGTTATTTGAAGCAGAACAACTTGAATAGAATATCATTTGGAAACTATGTGGCCATTAGATGTGTTAGCTAATTGGGACTAGAATTAGGCTGATTATATTAAGAACTGAAAATAATTAGTACATTACAACTTTCTCTATTTGTACCTGGAAAATTATTTCAAAAATTTTTAAGAAATTACTAATTTGTTATGAGATGTTAAAAATTAAGTATTTAGGCTACTGCTAGTTGTTACAATAAACTCAAATATTGTAGTATCTATGTAACGTTGACTATTGTTTTATACTCATAACTTTTCAGGTACTACTAGTTGGTGAGTAATTGTCTTCCATGTTGTAATTCAGGTTTTAATCCTTTTTATCTACCCTTTCTTAGGGTCTTGGATCTCTAAATTCATTCAATAGAAAGATAAAGAAAATGTGGAAAAAGCACATTGTTTCTGTTTAAACTGCATCTCAGAACTAATGTAAATCACTTTCAATTATAATATTACTAGAATGTACCCTACCTGCAAGAAAAATGGTAAATATAGTCTGTTGTCAGACAGTTATTTCTCAGCAACAATTCTCTCTACATATGAAGGAGAAATTTTGCATGTTGGTTTCTAGCAAGCCATCACAACTATAGAACCAACTAGCCTTTTTTTTTTTAAGATTTATTTATTTATACATACAAGAGCTGTGATGTAGGCCAGAGGTGGGGGGGGAGGGGGCGCGGTGAAAGGGAGAAGGTGTGGGTATTCACCAGAGACAGGGTGGGGAACAGAACAGGCAAACTGCTGAGGGGATCGGTGGGCAAGACAGGAGAGGTCGCTGCACGATGTGGGTCAGCTCTTTGGCTGGGGATCTAACTTTTGCTGTGGTGGCTGTCATTAGCTTCATAGTACTGAGAATTAACCCCTTGAGCCACCAGAGGACCCAAAACATCTAGTCTTTGTTCTCATCTTTCCTATAGAATTTCCAAGCTCAGCAAAAATAGTCAAATATACCAATTTATGCATTGGTATATAAATTATACCATATACATATATGTGAACATTACCAAGAATCTAGACTATATAACTACAAACATTAATTTACCTATTAATTCTATGGTAATTTATGTATTTTTTTCTTGAACCAGGCGACATTGTAAGTGCTATGAATATCTTGTTGAGACAATATAGAAGTCTCATATAAGATGAATGACTATACTACTTACCATATTAAGTTTTATCAGAATCATTTCAATAAATTTGTCTGATGTCACAACTTTTAATCCACTTTTTTAATTAGTAGCAAATCATTCATATTTGAAATCATGCAGTTTGTGACTCCATGGTGCTAAATACTTTCATTTAATGTCTTTTTCCTTTATTTTGTAAACTGTAATATTATTGCTGCTTTATTGATTCATTTATGCAACAAGAATCTATTGAGTGCTTATGATAAGCTAGGTCTGAGAATATATGAGCAAATAATACAGTCTAATTACCTAGGTTTTTAGAGCTTAAATTACGGAAAATATATCAAATATTGTTAAGTTATATATAGAAAAATGAAGTACATAAGAAAGATAGAGAGTACTTGGAAGGTTAATACTTTAAATAGGATGGTTATGAAAGGCTTCTTTGGTAAATTGGTGTGTGAGAATAAATCAAAAAGATTAAGAGAACAGGCCATGTAGTGAACTGTCAGACTAATATTCCAGACAGAGAGTGTCCAGCAAATGCAAATGTTATGAAACAGAAATGTGTTTAAGAAATAGTGGGGAAGCTAGTTTCTAAGATTCAAGAACTTAAGTTTCTAAGTCTTAGGGTATGAGAAGAATATTACTAATTACTAATCAAGAAAGGCTTATCATTCCCCTCAGATTGTTGAAAATTTGGGCAAGCTTCATACTATCTGTGGATCCCTGCCTTTAATTAAATCATTAACACTAAGAAAACTAAAATTCTTTCTCTTTTTTTAAATGTATGTAAATCTGTTTCCAATCTATTGCCAGTTTTACATCCCAGGAAATATCTTCCTCAAGGAAATGAAGACCATCTTTTTGAAATGTAGTATTATAAGAGTTAGCACCCCTGTCTCCCATTGTCTTTGGGGGAGGGTAGGAACCTAATTTTGATGGGAAATTGCTACAAGTTGTAAACAATGCCCCTGCTCCCACCATGAAGATAGGTGGTAGTTGACTTTTTCTTTGAGGAAGGCCAATAAGCAAATACATTAAAATGTAATTTCCCCCTAGCACTATGAAATACTGCAGTCTTTTGTTTCAGTGAACTTGAATTCAGTCTCTTTACTCAGGGAGTAAATTCTTCCTTATCTGATTAATCTTGATAGTATTAGAAACTCATTCATAGAGCTAAGGCAAAGCCAAGGTACAAGTGGTCATTGTGTCAGATTTTGCCTTTTTTTTAAGTAAGTAAGAACCTCTGGAAGATTAAACAGAGGACTTTATGTTCTAAAGAAATCACTGTTACGTGGGTGTTAGAAATTTTAGGTGAAAACAGAAAAAAAAAAAAACAGCTAAAAAACTATTTTAACTATTCAATCAGTGAGACTATAAGGACATTTTCCAAGTGAGCTAAAAACATTGGAAAACATCTCATTTTTCATTTTGTGTGAAGATAAAAAGACAGTTATAGACATTAGCTAATTTGTTCAGGTTGTGAGATTTGGAGGTTGGAGATTGGAAGGTTTCTGGGAAAGAGGCATTTGGTTTTATCCTGTCAGAAAAATGACAGAATGTGAGGATATTGGTAGCCTGTTTACTAGAGAGTAAGGACTATCTGGTCCATTCCTCAAAATTGATGACTCAGGCCCCTGTATCACCTTCTTCCTTTATCCCTGGCTAGGTTTAATGTTCTCCTACATTTTAATGATTCCTACTTACCTCACCTCCCCCCTAATTCATTTGGTCTCAGCAATTCTAGTATTATAGTAGTTCTTATATTTTATTACCTTTATTGAAATTTATTAAACTATTGATATGCTGGTTGATTTGTTAAATCCCTGACTACTAAAACTGACTAATAGAATTGTTTAATTTTTCTATTTTAAGTTATTGTATATCATTCTTAAGGATACATTAGTAATTCATTTATCCATTTATTGTAGAAAAATAGTTTTTTTTGTTGGTTTGGGTTTTGGGTTGGATTTTGTTGTGTTGAAATAATTGTACTTAACATTTTATTTGAGCTTTTCAAGTTATAGAATCAGGAGGGCTTGGGTAAATGATTTAGCTTCGTCTGAACAAAATGTATATCTGACTTTATGTGTATATAGAAATGATACTAGAAGTGAGCATGAGCCCATCTAACTTTATTACACAATTTGCAGGGTAGATCCCATCAAATATATAATATTTTTCAGAAACCCAATCCTCATAAAGATTTCTTTCATATCACTTCCCAAACAATGCCTGTCTTGAGTAATGAAAAAAGTGCCACAGAGGTACACAGTAATACATGAGATGAAACCCCACAATAGCTATGGGGTTTCTTAAGCTCTCTATTGAGGTATGAAGGAAAATGTGAGTTTAGCTTCTATCTTACAGTTCCCTCATTTGTAGAATCTGAATAATGATACTTATCTGTCTCTCTAGGGTGCTTTAAAATTAATTAGAATGTTATAATTCATTGAGAATCATGAATGAAAGTGACTCTACAAGAAAAATTTTGATTGCCATCCTTAATGCTAACAATAAAAGTATTTCCATATTTTTTTTTTCCTTTTTAGTTAGTGATCGGTAATTTGTTATTTTAAAATACTATGAAAAACTTAGAAAAACTTTATGAAGTCAAATATAAAATCCACAAGGACAGGAATTTCCTTTGATTTGTTCACTGGTTTAACCTGAATATATAGATAGGAATATGCCTAACACTGCTCAGTGCATATATGATTAATAAATATGTATAAAGGTATTTTGTTAATACATGTACATTCAACTGTATTAAAACCCTCACCACAAAATGCATCAAACTACATTGTTATCTACATGAATCTAATCAAACCATACTATCCAAGTACGCATCCACCACCCCACACTTTTCTAAGTAAATAATTAGTATATGTAACATAATACTTATGTTAACACTAAAAGCCATTGGAAATGATGCTTCAGTTTTATTTCTTGTAATTGATTGTTTATAAATCATTCTTATGTGTTGGTGTTAACTTGTTTCTTGTATTTTAATGCATATACATAGGTCTTTCCCTGCATTTGTACAGACATTTAGTTTCATGAATTATCATCAAATTGGCATATCATTTTAATTTCCCCTTCCAGAATTCTCTGTCCCTTGATTTGGATAGAAATCTGAAATTTGCAACAGATATTCTTACCATGGAATTGTATTAATAGTCTAAATGAGCAAAATTAATGCTGTTTCATTTGAGTTGCATTTATAGAAATGGCAAAACTAGCTCCTGTCATTCTGTCAAGTTCCTAATTTTATTAAACTATAGAATGTGGAGGAAATACTTCCATTTGGACTTCCTCAAAATAAAGCAAAGAAATATAAATGAAAAACAGAAAATCAAAACTCATCACAATTATTGTTCTCTCTCAGAACTAACACCTTAACCTGTTATTATTATTGCAGTTATTATTGTTGTTTCTCACTTGTGGTTCTATGCTGCCTCAGCTTTGTAGGCCCTATTCAGTTATTCTGAAAACACTGGCCTCTTACATCAACCAGCATATCTCCATCATTTCACATGAGTGACAACGTTTAGACTACTTTTTATATGGCCCTCTCTCCTTTTAGGTAAGTGTCTTGCTTATTTCCTTTTCAGCAAGCAGTGATCATTTTCATTTTCCAGAAGATTTCTATCACTCAGAAACTGCTTTCCTTTTATTGTGCCCTGAAATATAATCCTGTCTCACAAAATTTCCATCAAAAAATTATACTTTGTGTAAATTTTCATTACCAGAAATTTGGGATATTTCAGTTTAGAATATATGGTATAAAATTTTCCTCCACTATCAAAAGTAGAACACTGCCATTAAAACTTACATAAGTCAAAAATGGCAATAAATGAAAAAAAAATTAACTTATCTGGAAAAAATTTTGAGCATTCCCAGACCTAAAAAATAGCCTACTAATTCATACCAAACAATATATGAAACATATAGTAGCACTAACATATAGTAAAAACAGATCCATTATGATAAATACACAGACTATACATAAAGCAGCTTCCAGGAAGGCATTTAATTGTGTTTCTCTTGCTGCTCATTGTGTGTGCTGTCTCAGTAACAGCTTACTGCAAAAAACTCAAAAAACAAAAAACGCTGAATGTGATTTTCACTTTTATCATAAAAACAGACAGCTCCAATGGATTTTTTTTAATTATTGAAAACAGTTACCAATACAAGTTTTTCATAAGTGCAAGTAGTGTAATGTGAAATTTGAAAAGTGGAGGATACATATATTTAATATCTAATAATAAGTTGGATATTTACTGTATAAACTATATTATCACTGTAAACAACATCATTAATTGTGTTTATAGCAGCAAGCCAGCTGTAAAATCTTTTGAACAGTACTTTTGGCTATGAACTGCCAAACAATAAAAACATTATTTACTGTGAAGAATGTATTTGTTTACAAGTTGGAATAACTCATTTCTGAGGCTATCATCACTTGGATGCAAGAAACTATTAAATACAGCAAAAAAAAAATAATATTTTTAAATATATCTGTTATGAAGATCAGCTGCCACCTCTCAAATTTACTATAATTGCATTCTATCTGTTTATCTATAAAATAAAGCTTGTAATTCCTTAAGCTTCATTGAAATTGTGCTGGGAGTCAACAGTAACATTTTCTTTCTTTCTTTCTTTCTTTCTTTCTTTCTTTCTTTCTTTCTTTCTTTCTTTCTTTCTTTCTTTCTTTCTTTCTTTCTTTCTTTCTTTCTTT
>JAGFMF010011523.1:2290734-2319374 GCA_019455555.1 Galemys pyrenaicus
ATCTGCCTGTTCTGTGTCCTGCTCTGTCTGGTGGATTCTCTCACCACCCCCACATCTCTGGCCTGTACCCCAGTGCTTGTATGCATAAATAAATAAATCTTTAAAAAAAAAATTGTGTATTTCCCTCTGACTACAGGCGCAATTATATCCTAAATTTTATAGTTTGAGACAGGGATATTAAGATTTTTGTTTGTTTGTTTCTTCTATTCCTTAAGCTTTTAAATTGATAAATTTGACTACATACAACTAGATTCAGATCCTAATAGAGAAAATGCAAAATTGGGAATTTGGTGACCTGAGTTATAATCTTGGTTATATTTTATTGTACTTTGTGTTCATGAAAAACACCAGAATATATATTATTCTTCTTAGTAAATAATATTAAGGCAAAATTATCACATACCTTTATTATTTTGAACATTTATCCAAGGAACATTGTTAATTTGTTATGGTAATCTGTCTCATTAATTTCAGATTGTAATTGATTCATTATAATATTTAGTGTTCATACTAATCTTTACAATCTTTATATTAATTTCAAAGGATATCAAATAATATACTTCTATAGTGTCTGTTACTTTGTTATTTAGTATTACATAAGAATATTTACATAGGGAATATATTGGTTCCAGAATTAATCTTTACAACTTCAGAAGATCTTCATTTATCAGTAAGATTTGAGAATAAGAAATGGACATTAAAAAACATTATTAGTTTTCTCATTGATATTTATCAAGATGAAAATTGTTTTTTTTTTTTTCACTATTCTTTCTGACCTTATAAAGGGGAGCCATGGTAAATTGACCTGTTCATTATTTTAATTACTTATGATGTACTTGCTCACATACTTGCTCTATTTATTTCTGGAGTTTGAAGACTTTTTAGTTGCCTAATATTGAATTTGATAATTATTAAAAACATCCAGAAAGTAAAAAGAAGCAAAACCAACATTTTTTAGTAGTAGGTATTTTTAATCAAAAATAATTTTTCAAGAGTATAGTGGAATAATTAATAGCCCATTTGGTTGCAACTGAGTATAGTCTTTTTATTTGATAAATTTATTAAAACCAAATTTATTCAACCTATTGCTCTTAGGCAGAATACTAGAAATGTTAAATAACAAAAACAACAGAAGTTTTATCACATGAAAAACAATCCCCTCAATTGCTATAATGTATACAAAATAGAAAAAGAAAAGGAAAAGCTGCATTTGCAATTTAAAGCTATCGGGCAGGTGTGTAATGTCACATGTTTGCAGAAGCCTATTTATAAATGCACATTTTAATACCAATTCATTGGCCCTATTCATTAAGGGGAAAAGTGCTGATTAGAAACAATTTTCATTTTTTCAGTGCACCCCAAGAGTTCTTTCTTTCTTAAAAAAAAACAAATCTTTCTAATTAGATAGTTTAGATACATATTTAATGAATTGACAGCTTTTCTGAATTTTAAATATTTTTCTCTGAGATTGTTGCATAAGCAGTATGTTATATATAACATATATGTGTGTATGTGAAAAGGTTGATCAGGAAATAATTTCTTTTAAAGAGAAATAAAAATGAACAATAAATAAGTTTTTGTTGTATCTTTCAACTTTTCTATAGCTTTAAAATAAACAATGTAAGATTTTGTAGACTATAAAGTCTAACACTACATAAAAATTAATAAGAATAATTCTCTCTATGCATCTTCTATTTGTCTGTGGAAGTACCATAGTGTTTACCTTATGTTTCATTTTCAAATAGCATGTTGCTCTTGGAATTCTTATTCATCCAAGCCACATGTCATATTAATGAATATTTAATTCTGTAATTGGAGCTTCTAAAGACTGGAATGCTATTTGATTTATGTTTTAGAAACACATATTTATAGCATGGCCAAAGATCAACAGAAGATCAAGATATTTGTGAGTGAATCGTAACAGTCAGGAAATTAGTTAGGAGACTATCATTATAGACCGAAAAAGGGATTATATGCCTATTAAACAAGAGAGATAACTGTGTCAATAAAAAGTAGAAGAAAAGACCCAAAGATATTCAGGAAAGGAATTAACAGGATGTGCTGACTGATTAAATGTTAGCGATGAGATAAATGGATAAGTTGAGGATCATAATGAGGTTTCTCAACTTGGGTGATTCACTGAATAATGATTGCATTAACTAAAAGGTAAAAAAAGAGCAAAGGACAGTTTTGTATAGGAAGATAAAAATGTTGACCTAAAAAGTATTGAAACTAAAGTGTTTTGTGGGGCATCTGCATGAAATATGTCTAGTAAGCCACATTAGGATATAGGTCTAAATCACATGATAAGGGGGTATTATAAATAAAATTTTAAAAGTCATTGAAATAAAGGATAGGGCAGTAATGAAAAAATATTTGCACATCTATATCCAATAAGGGGTTAACATCTAAAATATGCAAAGAACTCATATAACTCAAAGCAAAAATTATTCAAATTTAATAATGGACAAAGAGGATCTGAATAGATACTTTTCCACAGAAGACAGTCAATGCCAGTAAGCACTCTAAAAGATGCTCAGCATTACTAACCATTAGGGAAATACAAATCAAAACAAGAAAGAGATACTACCTCATACCTATTAAAGGCTGTTATGAAAAAGATAAGAAGTAAGAAATGTTAGCAGGTCTATGGAGAAATGGAAACCCTCATACACTGTTGCTAGGAATGTAAATTAAAGCAGTCACTATGGAAAACAGTATGATTTTTTTTTCTCAATAAAATAATATTTCTGGGTCTTCCTCTACAGAAAATAGAAATACTAACTTGAAAAGACATGTGTGCCTATTTTCATCCCACCAATATCACCAATACTGGGGATATGGAAACTAAATGTCCATTAGTGGATGGATGGATAATATATATACATGCATACGTACGTACACACAAACACACACACATATATATATTTATGTACACACAAATATATATGAAATAGCACTCAGCCATAAAACAGAATTAAAATTTGCCATTTGAAATCTTAAGAGAATTTTGCTAATTGATATAAGTCAGACATATAAGGCAAATATGATTTCACTTGTGTGTAGAATGTAAAACAAACAATGAACAAAGACAAAACTCAGACACAGACAAAAAAAATGATAATTGCTTTTGAAGAAGAAAACAAAAATGGTGAAGGCATTTAAAAGGCACATACTTTCAGTTATAAAACAAATAAATCATGGAGATTTGATGTATAAACATTGTGACTATTGTCAATAATATTATAGTGCATACTTGAAAGTTGCCAGGAGGGTAAATCATAAAAGTTAACTTTGTATGGTGAAACATGGTAACTGGATTTATTCTGCTACTTATAAGTACAAACATCCAGTCTTTATGTTGTACAGTTGTTATGAAACCAGTATGTTAAATGTCAATTAGACCTCAAAAAGTAATCTTTGGTATAGATAGCTATGTGAAAAAGGCAAGGTCACCATGCTATCCCATATGTGTCTTTGCAGATACATGCAAACAATATTGATTTTAAGTTGTAATCAATAAAAATCCAGAAGTTGCTATTCTTAAAAAAAAAAAAGCAACCTATCAAGATTGTCAATAAGACAACAAAATGAGTAAAACATACCAAAATCAAGTCAAACTTTAGTTATATTTAATGTGTCAGAAACTGGGCAAATGAGTGTGTATGACATAGAGCAATATATGTCTGCATGCTAAACGTTTGTTGTTTGACAATATATTTATCTCATCTGCAAGACTGGTCTTATATCTGAAAGAAACTGTTCACCAATAGAGAAATGCATGATTGCATAGCCAACCCCATATTTTGTACAGTAAGATTTTACTTCAAGAGAAAATACATTTTCATGATAGGTATGGAGCTAAATTCTGTTTTTTTAAAAAACACTGCATCTGACAGTAATTAAGCCTCTATTAAGCCCATTGTTTATTTTTTAAGTTCAAATTTACTTAACAGCCATTAAATTTTTAGCATTTGCATTTGCCTGTAGTGAGATTCTTCTGCATGCTTCATTGTGGTTCACAGCAGGCAATCAAGCCTAATAATAATGACATGTTAATATTAGAAAAGTCTCCAAATTGTCAGACCAACTGAAATATGAAATGATATTTAAAATTAATCTTTATTTTAGGTATGGATTTTTATCATTTTAGATGCATAAATAGGTTGTTTATCATTAGTTTTGTGTTCTTTTATGATACTTCATGGGGGCAATGGTATTTGAAATCAAACTCATCCATAACTTAAATAGCAAGTAAGCAAAGACAAACTAGGGCAAGATAAAATATAACATGTAAGAACCTGGATTGTGGGATCCAACAGATCTGTGTTCAGACCTAAGCAAAACAAAAACATAAAATAATTTCTTTTTTAAAAATATATGTATTTATTATCAGATAATTTCCACAGTATGTAAAAATTAAAGCACTCCAAAAGTGAAATTAAGGAAAGCTCAATGTACATTTTTAAGATTGTAATAAAGAACCACAAGAGAGTGTATTTCTTTCTTTTTTTTTTTAATATTATTTATGCATACAAGAGCTGGGGTACAGGCCAGAGGTGGGGACGGGGACCAGGTGAGGGCAGTAAGAGGACTTAACAGTCACAGTGTGGAACAGAACAGGCAGATCAAATGAAGCACACTACTGAGGGGAGTAACAGACAAGGCAGAAGAGGTCTAACATGCCATGTGGGTCACCTCCCTGCAGGGAGCAGGGATCAAACTCTGCAGTGACTGCATTTTGCTTCATAGTGCATTGCTTAACCCATTGCACCACCAGGGAGGCCCCAAGAGTGCATTTCTTATATTAATTGGCAAGACATTTTTAGGCAAGATATAATAAATGGAAATTTAGAAAATGTGTTGAGATGGTGCATTTAAAGTGTACTGAAAATATTACCCCTGCCCAAACAACAAACAAGTAAGAAATAAAGTAGCGGTATGTGGAAACACTACATAGTTATTATTGAAAAGTATGTGTGCTGTGTGTATGTGAGTGTTTGTGTACATATAGACTTTCTCACATTCCAGCACAGAATTAGATTTAACAGAGCAAGTGCCTTATCAACTCAGAGAAGATTCCTGAACTCAAGGAAAACTGGAGAAACAAATAGAACTCAGACTTCAAACCTAAAATTTGTTCATCATAAATGTAGAGGGAGGGAGACATGGTGGGGACAGATATGATTTCAGCTGCAGGAAAAAAACAGGAGTGGTAAAAACCCACTTTAAATATCTAACTGTTGATCACTTACAAAGTGTAAGTGCATTTCATTAAAAAAAAAAAAAAAAAAAGGAAAGAAATGTGAAAGGTGAGCCTTGATGCATAAACAGTATCAATGAGACCCTATTTTTCCAGATTGGGGGAAAAAATTGTTAACACTGTATGAAAAGCCTAGAATTGAGCCTCCCTGGTGGTGCAGCGGTTTAAGCACCACACTGTGAAGTATCCACAGCACAGCAGCACCAGTTCAATCCCTGTCCAGGGAAGGGACCAGCATGGCAAGCAGACCTCTCCTGCCTCTCCCACTGCTCCCTTCAGCAGTGCATTTCAGTCTATCTGCCTGTTTTGTTCCCTGCTCTGTCGCTGGTGAATCCTCTCACCTCTCGTGCCTCTGGCCTGTACCCCTGCTCTTGTATGTATAAATAGAAAATATTAAAAAAAAAAAAAGAGAAGGAAAGAAAAGCCTGGAATCCAAACTTACATAAAAAACCTATCACTTTTCTATCAGTATCTATATATTAAACAGTCTGTCAGTGGGGAAGGAATTGAAATTCAGTGGAATATCTACAGTTTACCTGATATAATCTTCCTGAATTTATTGAAATATAAACTGGTGTTTTTGTTTTTATGTAAAGGTGTCAAATAAAAGCATGATCTCCAAATTGCCCTTATAGACAGATATTTGTGCTAAATGGGAGCCATCGGATCATTTCAGTCAGTAAATTGCTAGAGTTGATAAGATCACCCATCTTAAAGGAATGATGCCTTAAAAGATATATTTATTTTTTAAATCAGGAAGAAAGCTCTATACATACAAACACTTTAATTGTTTCTAGTGTCTCTGAAAAATTAGTACCAAAAATTAGTACCTCATTCTTTTCATATTAGAGAGACTATCTTCTTTTTCATATTATTTTTATATTATAAAGACAAAAGTATTTTATAATTTTGTACATACATGCCTGTCTTTTGAACTTTTCTTACTCAGTTAAAATCAGAATAGTCTTACTTTGTGTAGACACAAATAAGATTAATTTTTTTTGGTAAGTATTGACTGTTATCTCTTATGGGAAAGAAGAATATTGGTATTTTACTATAAATGTTATCGAAATTTACAAAATGACTATTTTAAATAAAGAGGTGAGAAATTAAAAAAATGTGTTATTTATCCATTGTATTTACTATAGGTTGAAAGGGATTTATAAGTTAAAAAAAAACAAAATGAAAATAATAAAGGTCAAAGAGGTAACCAAGATAGAATGCAGAATAAGTAAATGTGCCCCTCTGGGTGAAAAAACAACAACCAAAAAAAAAAAAAAGCAGGAAAGGCATAAAAATAAAAGGAAACATCTCATTTTAGATGTTTAGAATTCAGTTCCACATTTGATCTTTAAGATTTGTGTTAAATAATTAGAATATAAAAATTTTCTTTGTGAATATGTATTTAAGTGCCTCTGCTTTAGGTGTTTGTTTCATTGATTGCTAAGCCTAATAATGGCAGTGTCTAAATTTGTTTGCTTGGCACAGTGATCATATTACAAACTTATGAGATTCTGCCAGAGTGCTCATGCCTATGTCATTGGAAACAATTTTATTTAGAGGTAGTTTAAGAGCGGCAGAGTGAAAAAGTAAATTCATCACAGGGAGCAATGTTTCATCTCACAGTTGGAACTCATCAAGGATGGCAAAAAGCACGAACAAAGAAAAACTTTTTAGTGTTATGGGATTCTGAATTTTCTATTTACTCTATTTAAAGTGAGTGCAATCCTTCAAATGAGATATATTACATTATGTTTCATATTAATGTTGTGTTTCCCCAACTCATCTGTTTACTCTTCCCAGATATATTTATATCATGCAAAGGTAGAGATGAGGCCTATAATTACCATCACAAAATAACTTATTTATTAATACATGCAAAACCCTTTTGCTGCTCAAAAATCACTAATGTTTCACCTGATATTTGTCTGCTACTAGGGACTCAATGTTTCTTCTTATCTATTCATGCAAATTTCATTCATGTTAAACTGAAGAGCTAATAAGAGTGCTTTTTTGCACTATGTGGTAAACACATTTGCTAAATTTATTTATGGTACATAAATCTTTTCAGTTTATGCTATGCTAGTCTAAGCATTTGATGATAATAATTCTCCTATTTCTGAAGTAATATCTTTAATGTTGATAATAAAGATTAATAAACTTGCATTCACCAGTTCTTTATATTTTTAAGTTAGTTTTATGCACAGTACTTTATTTTGCTGCTTATCACGTGGTATAGATGAGCATTTACCACAAAGATATAGATGCCCATTTAGAAATAGAAAAGTTGAGCATCGTAACAAGTCACAAGTTGGGGATATGGGTGAATTGAAACCAAAATACCTGTCAGTAGCATCTGTTGGGAAAATGTAATTAAAAATAAAATCTGGGCCTCCATGGTGGTATAGGGGTTAAAGTCTCAATGCTATCAAATTATCAACAGATAATGTAACATGAGTCTAATCCCTGGCCAGGGGGCTAACTCAACTGTTGAAACAGACCTCACCTGCCTCGCCCACTGCTCCCCTCAGCAGTGCATTTCAGCACATCTGTCTATGCTGCTCCCACTCTATCTACAGTGAATCATCTCACCCACACCCCCCACTCCTCTGGCCTATTCCACAATTCTTGCATGCATGCATAAATAAAAATAAATCTTTTTAAAAATAATAAAATCTACCTAATTCCAAAATTCTCTCTACAAAAGTATTGGTGAAGGAAAGCGGTATTAATTAATAAGCATTATACTAGAATGTAATGAAATGTTTAGCAATTTGCTAAAACATTGTAAGGACAAAAGGGACTGCTGTTATAGCTAAGTAGATCCAATTCATTTCAAGTTCTTCCTAAATACTGTTTTCAAGATAAATAATAATGATTCTTCAAGTAAGAGAACTGTATTTGTAACATGATTTACCCTACCTTTTCCTGGTAATTGTAGTGATCATCTGTATTTAGCTAATCGGTCTTATCTAGAGGAAAAATAAACTTATCTAGTAATGGGGAAGTATTTTTGTAACTTGGCACAAGATGCCCACTGAAATTAGGCTCCTCAGTATCTCTATGAGAAGATGTGAAATAGGAATACATCAAATACAATGCTCACATTTCAAAGATATGATGACTCCCATGTCTTGAAAAGACATTCCTGGATCATAAAACTGACAAAAGACTAACTGACAAATTTTTGGTAGTCAAAAATTTATATACATTTCAAAGAGATGAGAAAATACAATTAAAAATTGTTCTAAGTTGAATGCACTAAAAGAAAAAGTACAGACTGGAAATAGCTTTCCTCATTTCCAGCAGGGAAGGAAGAAGAATAAGCCTTTTGTAAAAAAAAAAATCTTGCATTTGTCTTTACCTGCCTGGCCTGGCCAACTTACAACTAGAATGAGTATAGTCAGCTAAAAACCCTTACTGCTAGTCACTGACTTCCCATGACTGCCTCACTCCCAGACCACCTCCACCAATGACTATGACAAAGTGAACATTCAAAAGCAATCTGAGAGAAGCATTCCTTTGGTGGCTAACACTGACATAAGAATTTTTGACAGTTTTTCCTAAACATGCTTTGACAGCATGGCCCACTAGGACACTTCTACCTAACCTTTTCCCTTTTCCTGTCTCACTCGGGTTAAGATTTGCATCACCGTCCAGAGACTTTCTCAGCCTTACGTGACTCACTCTATATATTTACTCTGAGGCATTTACCCAAATTAAATCCTTTCATGTTTAATACTATCTTGATATTTGTTTCTTAAAAGGCCTGAACTGACACATTGTGATCAAACAATATAGTACACTCACAGTAGAGTGTTATTATTCAAAATTATTAATAGATAACCCTTACCCATTGGCCAGGCAATTTTGCTTCTGGAAATGTATCCTACAGATACCTTTGCATATATCCAAAATGATGCATGTGTAAAGGTTATACATTGTCAACATTTTTTAACAGCACAAGATTGTGGAAACAAAAGCAAGGGAACAAATTCAGTGGAATATTATAGTTCACAGAATGAGATTATTTTTATCTGCATAATAGATAGAGGCAATTTTGAGTGTGGCAATATACAGATGAATCCAGGGCATATTTTTAAAATAGGAAATTAAGAGGGAAAGAGTATTTATAGTATACATATAACTTCTATGTAATTAAGCGAAGGTAATGAAAATATATCTTCATAGTTCAGATTACTTGTACTTTTTGATTTTTCAAAACACAGAAAATACATAAAATGTATGTGTATATATATATTACTGAGAATTTCTGTGTTAGGAAAATTTAATTGGAAAGAAGAAGAAATTCTTTAAAATCACTTTAATCAGATTCAAAGTAAATTATGCAAACATTTATTTCTTAAGCTAATAACTAAAGAGGTTGGTCTAGTCTTTTAGTAAGGTCATAAAAAATTTTTTCAGAAATTATATAAATATAAATTAGCTTTCAAATAAACCTAATGAATCGTAACATTCTTTAGTAGTCAATATAGTTAACTTGATATTTAGTATGATAAAAGTATATACATTTTAATTAAATTTTATGATAGTTCACTTAATTATTTTTAAAAATTTATTTACTTGTGTATATAGAATTGGGACACAGGTCAGAAGTGTGGGGAGTGAGACAGAGTGGGAACAGAACAGGCAGAATAACTGAAATGCTATGCTGAGGCAACAGCAGGCCAGACAGGATAGTTCTGCTCTGCCATGTGGTCATTTCCCTGGCCGGGGATTGAACTCGACTGCAGTGGCTATGGATGCCTCACAGTGCAGTTCTTACCCATCTCTGCCACCAGGGAGGCCCCTTAAAATTTCTTCTATATTGATTTGTGTTAATTTTCATTTTAAAACTTTTTTATTAATTTCACTTTTATTTATTATTTATTAGAATTTTAGGTGTGTGAATTACTTATTTCAATTATTTTCCTTTTTACACAGTATTTGTCATTCATCTTTTATGGTTCTTTACTACTTTAATTCAGATTCCTCATAGTACTTGTTGTTTTTGATAATGTGCCATTTTCACCTCTGTGAGTTGGTATTTCTTTGTGGTTTTGATTTGCATTGTCCTGATGATATGGTAGGAGCATTTTTTCACTTGTAATTGGTCTTCTGTGTGACTTCTTTGGAGAAGTACCTTTTGCCCTTTTTTGATTGGGTTATTATTTTTTCTTTTATGTTGACTTGTTTAAGTTCTTTGTAGATCTTGAATATCAGCCTCTTGTCAGATGTATGTTATGTAAATATTTTGTACTGTTTACTGAAGTATCTTTTTTGTTTTAGTGGTATGAAGAAAATTTTGGTTATAAAGGAAATTTTCAGTTTGATGTAGTTCCAAATGTTTGTATTCTCCTTTTGCTTTCTGCTGTTGGAGATAAATCCACAAAGATGTCATTGGCGCCTATTTGTGGAGTATTTTGTCAACATTTTCTTTTATGTATTATATGTTTCCTGATGTTACATCCACATTTGTTACACATTTTGAGTTAATTGTTGTGTATGGTGTGAGATCAGGATCTATTTTCATTATTTTGCATGTTGTTGCCCAGTTTTGATTTGTTTGTCCTTATGTTAAGATAGAATGAGCAATTTTTCATGAGCCTGTTGGCCATCTAAATGTCTGCTGCTTATTTTTTAATTGAGAATTTATTTTGTTTGTCACAAGTATTCTTTGTACATTTTATAACCATTTAGGACATTATTGTTTTAATCATGTTCATTCAAAATTATTATTATTAAAGCATGGTATTAAAAAGAACTATACAGTACAGAGGATCCTCAAAAATGTGGTTTCATTCAATGTCATTTACTAATAATATTGATCAGGGCTTCCCTGGTGGCACAAGGGCTTAAGTCTCAACACTATGAAGCTACCCCCAGCCACTGCAGTACAAATTCTATCTCTAGCTAGAGACGTGACCCACATGGCACAGCAGACCTCTCCTGTCTTGTCCACTGTTTCCGTCAATGGCATATTTCAGTCAATCTGCCTGGTCTGTCCCCCACTCTGTCTCTGGTGACTCCTCTTGCCCCCCATACCTCTGGCCTGTACACAGTTCTTATATGCATAAATAAATAAATCTCTAAAAAATTATGTTGATCAGAAAAAAAGACATTGAACTAATCCACTACTATCCATAGACCTACTTTCATTGCACATCATTTTGCAAAATAGTGCACTTTCCAAGAATCTATGTTAAATTAGGAATTATTGTAACAAGGGATCATAATAATTGTGTTTACATACAAATTTTCATATTTAAAACAATACCAAATCTCATTGCCTTTAAAATCTCTCTTGCATACTTGCTTTCACTTTCCTTTCATCTTCAAGAATAGCCTTTCTTCTGAATTTTGAATTTAATTTTGATTTGCCTTAGAAAAATGTTATCACTCATGTTGAGTATTTAAACAATTATTTCACACGTTCTAAAATGTATGAAGCATAAGTGAATGGTGTATAATTATTTTAAATCATTTTTCTTTAGTTCAACTTTAGGTCTGTGAACTTTAGGTTCTATCCTGTATATCATTATGTATAGCTGAAGTTCATCAATTTATATTGCTACATGGTATTATAATGTATAGATATAATACAATTTATTTATCCACTCTACTGTTCATTAATATTTTGTCTTCTATACATAAGCATTTTGGAGTGGTGTGCAAGAAGTTATTCCAACTAATTATTGAAGATTAGTATTTCTACTTATGGGACATACATGTTGTCAATGTATTTTGATTATGCCAACTAATTTTCCAAAGTGTTTGTACTAATTTGCATTCCCTCCGGCTAGTATATGCAAAAGTTCTATCTTCTCACATCATCACCAGTATTTGATATTTGAATTCTATAAAAAATTTAACAATGTAATTACTTGAAAATAGTACAGCATTAAGATTTTAGTTTATATTTTGACATTGCTAACACATTTTAATTGTTTCAATGATCATTGTTTCAGCTGTCAAGTGAAGTTTGAGTCTGTTCTTTGTTTTAGATTTTTTTTGTATTTTTCTTTTCTGTGGAGTTTTTATTACAATTTCTACATAATCTTCACCTGTCATTTTAATGCTCTGAGAATAATTTTTTTCAGTTGGAGATTTTTTTTTCATTTTTTATTCTTTTGTTGAGCAAATTTTAATTCATGCTGCCTTGTTATATAGTCAAATTTTCTTGTTTGTCCTTGTATTTTTGAGTCAATTGTATGCTGCCTCAGTTCATAAATATGTTACTATGAAATGAAATTTGAATGTTTTGTAGCATTTTATTTTAAATGTATCTTTATTATTCCTTTAGTTTATAATGTGTGGGATGGGTCCCATGTAATTTATTTTGTTTTCTCCTTTGAATATCAAATTAACCAAATGTTTTGATAATGATTTAGGTTGTTTTTGTTGCAATCTTGCCTTGGGGTGAGGGGACAAGTCAAATATCCAGTACTCACCCACCTCATAGATTTAATAATTTCCTTTTTACTTCTAGATTGTTCTCTGATCTTGTAGATTAATTGGTATTTTTTTTCATGGATTTTTCTCTTTACCATTTTGTAAGTTATATTCATCATTTTAATGGTTATTCTAGAAATTTTATTATATGCACTTATCAAAATATTAATGTTATATATTCCTTACTCATGAACATTATTAAGGATCAATTGTTGCCTTCTAGTTCAATATATTTTTCTCTTTTTTTATTGATTTTTGCATAGAACTGGGGTGTTGCCAGAGGTAAGGGACTGCTCAGCCATGTGTGGTGCAGCTTCCTGGCTGGTGATTGAACTCAGGACACAAAAGTGATAGTGCAGTAACTTAATCCCTAGGCCACCAGAGAGGACCAATTCAATCTTTCCTTTAACATCATAATTCACTATCATTATCATTTTTTAGGCTTTGTGTTTATTTTTTTTAAAGATTTATTTACTTATACATACAAGAACTGGGGTATAGACCAGAGTCGTAGGAGGTAAGAGGATTCACCAGAGACAGAGTGGGGAGCAGAACAGGCACACAGGCTGAAATACACTGCTGAGGGGAGCAGCAGGTGAGGCAGGAGAGGTCTGCTTTGCCATGTGGGTCCCCTCCCTGGCCAGGGATCAAACTTATGCTGTTGTGCACTGGCTGCTTTAGAGTGTGGCACTCAACCCACTGCACCACCATGGAGGTCCTGTGTTTATTTTTATTTTCATATTTCTTAAGTCTTCATTTCTCTGGCATTTTAGACTTTATAATCTGGAAACATTTCTCTTTCATCTGAAGTTTCACTTTAGAATTGTGTGTGTGTCTAGGTTCTTAGTGCATATTATTTTGTTATTTTTTGATTACTGGGATCTCTTTTCTGCATTTTGTTTCCCCCTGGATTTTTGTGATTTGTAAATTTGACCATTTTCTAGATTGTGAATACTTTGATCCTTGGAAAAGGATTCTTTCACACAGGATTTTCTTTTTTCTTTTCTGTTTTGTATTTAACAAAACAATAGGTGTAGTAAATCCTGGGATACTTTAAAATAACTGTGCTTTTTGCTTACTTTTAATCACCAGGTAGTGATGTCTTTAGTTTCATACTCCTGTGAAATCTAAAATGCAATCATTTACTAGAGCTCTGGACAGCACCTGGAAGCAGTCCTGCACAGGGTAGGACCCAGCAGACCTAATGAGTCCTAGAATGAGAATCAGAGGCAGCTCAGGCCTGCTGGATCCTTCCAAGTTGTAGAACCAGTCCTGACAGGCTCCAGGAAGGGCAACAGTCTAAACTGGTCCCTGTTACCTGTGATTCTTGAAACAGCAAACCAGAAGGGCACTGTTCAGAAAAATAACCTCATGGGTAGGTGTGGGATTGATTATCCCTTTTAGAGTAGAGGCGAGTGCAGACTTCAACAGGGTTGGCACTGAGGGAATTCATTCAGGTGGTGATTGTAAAGATGATGCAGGTGATAAATGAAGAGGTGGCACTTGTGGGAGTGCTGACAACTCAGCCAGGGTCATTGAGGGGGTAGAGCAGAGGTTAGATAGAGATACACACCCTTGAAAGAGTGGAAACACTTATGAGGATCTCAGAGTGCAGTGATCAGTATGAAGGTGTAGTAACTGGATGCAATCAGTTAAATACAACACTGATAACAAATTCTCCTGAAATTATATCTGAGCAGCCATCTTCATTGTTACCATACCTAACTGGATAGGCTATGGCATAGTAAGAAATATATGTTTCGTCACATGGCTAGCTTGTGACAAAATGCCTAAACTTCTTATAATTGTCTGTAAGGTGGAGTGATAAGAGTGTCTTAAATGAAAGCAGTGTCTTAAATATGTTTCATAAATATGTGAAACTTCCCTGGAAATAGAGACAATTTTTTGTTCTAATGGGATCACATTTGTTGTGTCTCTGAGAAGTCAGGATGGGGTTTGGCATTCAGAAATATCCAGTCATTATTAGAAACTTCAAATTATCAGCCCCATCACCCACTCCTCTGAATAGAGCAGAAGAGGTAGAGATTGAGTCACTGTGTGATCATGCCTTCATAATACAATTTCCAAAAAGATCCTTAAATTATAATCTTTGTAAAGCTTCTGGTTTAGTGACACATCCACATAGTGGGAAGACAGTGCACAATTCCATGAGGACAAAGCCTTCTTGTGACCCTTCTGAACCTCATCACCTATCACGATTCTTTTGTATCCTTAGTAAGATCATTTTAATAATAATCTGGCTAAAAGTGATTCCTTGAGTTCTGTGAACTGTTACGATAAATTCTTACAACTTGAAAGGAAGTTATGATAAACAGAATTTATAGCCAATTGGAAATATAGTGTGGGTTATCTAGAGACCCACTATTCGTGATTGGCATCTGAAGTAAGGGTGGTCAGTCTGAGTCCTTAACCTGTTGGGTTCCCCATTATCTGCAGGTAGTATTAGAATTGAATTCTACTGTTGATACCCAATTGGTGTCCTATATTCAATGTCAGTTTACTTTAAGAAAGCGAAAATTGGAGAACTGGTGTTAAACTTCACATATTTGGTGTCAGAAACGCTTTCAGTAGAAATGAAATTTCTTATAGAGTCAAAACATACCCCATAAACTTGGCATCTCCCCCTAAACTGCATAGTCTATATATGGGTGAAATAGGAATTATACCCCCATCATGGGAATGCTTTAGTATCTGCATTCCTGTCACTGAGTTGAGTGCATAAAATAATTATGAAACAGTCAGATTTCAACATTATATTTATAATCAAATGTCATAACTTTATATGTGTGTATGTATATATATATATAAACATATATAACATACAGGCATTCTTCTTTTTCCAAGATTTCATAATAAGGTTATTCATTATAGTTGAATAACTATTTTAAAGGTTGTAAGCTCCCAGAAAGTAGGAGTTAACAGCACTGGATGTCTCTTTCATTATCTCACCGGGACAGATTAGGTTGCTTAGGTAAGAATATGATTCACTTGTGCCTGGAGAAACAAGTATTTTTGGAAAAGGTCGTAGAAGAGTGCCCTCAAGAATTTTGCTTGTCTTGGCAAAGGAATACTGGAATAATTGTACAAAATGAAGAAACTATTTATTGGAGTTCACAGTGGAGATTTGGGAGATTTTACACACAGAGAAGACATTTTGGTGTTTGAGTTATAAATGGAGGAAAAGAGATGAATATGTCAAAGACAAAACCATTCCTCCTTTATGAGAAAGAATTGTGTCTGTTACCTGAGACACCCTAGCCTAGGAATACAATAGGTTTTCCAACAGTCATTTGATTCAATGTCATTTTACTTTGAGATAGATGAAAAAGTAACAATCCTGACTGATGTTGGTTTGATGAAATACAGGGTTCAATGAGAGGGATCCTTGGGTTACCTCTGAAAAAAAGTTCAGAAGTTCCCCTTTCAGCAGCACATGGCAAAGGCTTTCCTCACAAAGCAAAGGTTTTTGGCTATATCCAAAAGGTCATGTGTATTATTATATACTCTTACTCTATTACTAAGATGACGTATTGTGGGATTGTTATCTGTTGATAAGTTAATTACTTCTGGGCTGTGACTAGGTTGATTCCAAAGAAGGACCAGTGGTTCTCAGTAATGACCCTTAATCTCTATATTCTCACCTCTGATGCGTGCCTCCATATACTTTATATAAATAGGAGTCGAATCCTAGCTATAGCAAAATCTTCTGGCACCTAAGGATTTTCATCTCTATAGCTAGTTTAACAACTATGATACTCATTCTACCCCCATCTCCAGTTTCTGATCATGTGATGCCTCCATCACTCACCAACACTGAGCAAAAAAAAAATATTTAATTAACTGTTCTCCTTATATTTCCTTTTGCTTAAAGTCACAGTTTCCAGGGCCCTATTGATGATGTTAAGAGATAACGTACCATGATAATAGATAATGAAGAATTTCACATTTTCCTAGATTGTTCTTGTCTAGGAATTTCAAAGGTTCATAAAATGTATATACAATTATGTAATTATACAATTATAGTGCTATAGAGAAAACAAAGTACAATGACTGGATGCAGAGTGTTGGGTTCATATCCCATATTCTAATCAACCATACAGCTGGGCAAGCAGTATTTCTGTGCTGTCCCTATTTATTCATGTGCACAATGGGAAAATTTATAAACTCTACCCAATATAGTCATTCACACTAAATTAATATCAAAATAACATTTAGGTTAGACTTTGATACAATGTTAACATACCATAATTTCTGCTTTCTTACCTGGACCTGAATAAATTGCTAGAGAGTATATTATTCATTTCTGAATGTTCCAGAAACCTAAAGACTGTAAGATAATATTAGCAACAATAACAGTAATGATAATAGGCAAAATTCACTGTGATTTTAAATTTGTTCTCTCATTCACCCATTACAGTGGGGCTAGTAATATCAATATGTCCATTTTACAGATGAAGTTTATTAACTTGCCTAATATTAAATAAATGGAAAATAATGAAGTTAAAATTCCAATTTGGACTAACTGCTGATTACTATTTAAAAACCACATTGCTATGTTACCTTAAAAGGTGTAATAATTTAATAAATCATGCATCGAGCACACAAAGGGACAAATTAACTTTCAATAAAACATCTATCATCACAATAAATGTACCTTATTGGGATGACAAGTGATGATAATGACTTTGCATTCATTTTAGCATTCAGTAATTTTTTTTTCTGAGTCTTTTAAGGCACTAGAAAGCAATGGTCTCCAAAAGGCAAAATAAAATATGGCATCCTGGTATCTATTTCTTGAATTGAGCTTTTAAAATATATATCATTTGAATGAAATTATAATGATCTCATTAACCTATTTTGCCCTTCCTCAATTATAATGACTATAAATGTGATAGGAAATTAAAATTGTCTACCGCTTAAAGAAAGCAATCAAGCTAGATTGACCAATATGTTTACACTTTTGTCTGGAAACTCTCTCCCCTTTGATAGCAAAGCTGAACAAGAGGATTATTATAAATATATATTTGTCTATCTGTGAAGAAATTAAATCATGAAAAATCAGTCTCAAAATTTAAATGACTCAGTTTTACAGAAGGAAATCTCAAAATTTTACTTAACTACTTTTGATTTAATAGTAATAATAAAATATTATATGGAGCGTGATAGATACAAATTCAGTGATTTTTTTTTAGGGCAAGCTTAAAATGCATTCTTACATATGAAATAGTTTTGTGTGAAATGATCTTAAAATCGGGGTGAGGGGAGAGGCTATTAAGCACATAATATTTATGTATTTAAGGTACATAAATTAATTTTCCTGGATGCCATACAAAAGTCACAGTCTGTAGGTCCTATGAGAACTTGCAGATTTAGACATTTTTCCATCTTTAAAAATGAAGAGGTGTTAATAAACATATCTATTGGCATATAGAGCATGGCAAATAAGGAAGTAATATGATACTGACAAGTGGAAATAAAATAATCTGAAGGACAGATGTGCAGTGCATTGCACTGTGTAAGCATATACAATAAAACACAATAACCTTCTCTCTACTAATTTTCTTTTTAACACCCCCTTTCATATATACAAACACATGCATGTATCATCATGGCCAGTGGTTCTAAAAAAAGAAATCTGACATTGTTTGTTGCTAGCACAGAACATCCATTTGTAGGTGCAGTGTTTAGAGATAAGGATTACAGGGATTTACACACCACAAATGAAAATCTTTCTTTCAAAAAGGTCATTGAAAATTTCATTTACCTTATATAGTGTGTGAATACGTAACTCACTATAAAGTACACCTTCTCAAATAGTTACTTTTGTCCTTGTCCTCCAGTTATCACTCACTCATTTTTTACACATTTTAGAAAAGTATTCACCTTAAGAAATCCTTTCTAAAAATGACTACAGCAATTGACAACACTGTTAGAAAATCAAAATTGGTTAATTTTTGTTTTGAAAGAGTTTTAGACTTGTTTGTAAGTAACTCTATGTATTTGTGTGAACATGTTTTAAATATGAGTCAGTCACTCCTCCTATTTAAATGATTCATTATTTTACTAATGACTGACATAAAATGATTCTTTGTCTTCTTCTAGTACTATTGATGATAGCTATACTCTGAACTGGTGTGGCACCTTTCTTTACAAACTACAGATAAAATACCAACACACCACAGTTTTGGGCGAAGTGATATCTTGAGATTTTGTGTCAAATCATTGCTTCCCCTCTATTTACCTCTATTTTTTGGTCTTTTCTGATAATATAAGCACCCATCATGTTTTAGTATGCATTATTTTGTAGTTAATAGTTTGCTTCAAGACTAAACTAAAAAAATCTTGCATTAGACACTTACAATTTTTTTTTTGTCTGTGACATTATTAATAAGTAGACTACTATTTATAAATAGCAAGGACAGCAAATATTTTTCTGTTGGCATATTTTGAAAGATGTTTTTCTTTAGTACACTTATTAAAAGGATAGTTAGAAAATGAGCCTCCACCAAGAAGTCTGTATAGATGATTTAATAGTAAAATTAATATGATAAGTGTAATAACTTGAATTTTGAGCTTCTGTCCAGAACTTCAGAGAGGATATGAGGATGCTCTATTGTCTTCATATTCCACTCTAGCAGCAACTTTATTCATAGTTCTGAGAAAAGACATATTCACTGTGGTAACAACAAATCTAGTCTCCAGTTCCCTTAGCAAATATGGTGTTTTCCTTACCTATGTCCAATATACTTCTTCAGTTCCTTACCTTTGAAATAAGGACAAATCCTTATGTTACAGGGCAGGGAGAGGAGCACCCAGAACCCCCAAGCCTGCCCTCTCTGAATGGGTTCTGCCATCCACCACATTAAGACAAACACATAAAACCTTTAATGGAAAGGAACTTTAATACAACTAGGGTATAATAAAGAAAGAACAAAGAATATAGTTACTAAATTAAGCATCCAAAGTTGCCCATCTCCTTGAGGGTAAAAGTCCAGCCAAATAGGATTGGCCCAAAGCAAGGCCCAAAAGCCTGCCATAAGTCTAAAGGACCTTTCAGTAGAGACCCATAGAAAAGGGTCAGAAAAAGTTAGACAAATCTGGGAGGAAAAGAGCAAAATCAAAATCAAGATGACAGCTGCCATTGTTAACCTCCCCACAGGTCTCTCACCCACATCTGTTCCAACCAGTCCAAGATCAAAAAGCAAGCACAGTTTCTTCACATGTCCCTCTGCTCCACTTGCCTCCTCCAGGTCTCCTTGCTGTTCTCCATCTTCCTTCCTTCCTTCTCTCTTCTCTGCAGAAAGCTTCTGTTCCTCCTCAGCTCCACCCACTTAAGGCGGAACCACGATTTTGGAATTTCCCCTTTTCTTGGGATGACCCTGTTACACTTAGACATTATCTATACAATACAGGATTACTAACTTAGATCAAACCATAGTCTCCCCTTTTCAAAAAGTAACATTCTCTTGTCAGAAAAACAGCAATAAGCATAAACCAATTTGCATTAACATATGATTGCAATCGACAGATGATTGATTAATACCTCAGAACCATTTTGTTTATTTGTATTGGAAAGTCAGATACATGCTAACCATACTATATTTTCACTTGATAAAATTCTGAATGTTGTTCTGTGTTGCTATAACTGATATGTAAGCAGATCTAGGAATTGTTTTTCCTTACTTAGTTACCTCCAGTTTCAGGGAGATATGATTAGAAACATACTTGCACTATTGTTTCCATTAAACCAGTTGTCTACAAGGACTTACTCCCCTAATAATCCTTTTCCTGACTGAGAGCTCCCTAGTAGCCATAAACCCTCCATCCATGACCTTGCCAAATCCTAAGATTTTTTCCAACAGTCTTCTTCCTAGTTTAGTGTTAGCTTCTGAGTGCACTCTTAGTCTCAACCCTAGCCTTCTTTCTGGAATTATCTTATCAGCTATTTAAATGCAGTAAAGTTTTGGGATGTGGAGTCAGTGAGACACAGAGCCCAGTACCTGACACATAGCAGTATATAGATGTACTGCATAGAGTGAAAAAAAAAAAAAAAATGAATATGCCAGTAGAACATGTGTGTGAAAATATAAGTAGACATTTCCTTCTTTATCTTTTGTTTTTTAATTCTTTTTCTTAAAAACAACTTAATAATTTATGAGGTTATGAATAATGGGTACTCATTTTTAACAGCTGATTAAGAAAAAAAGACTTCCCAACTTTTCTGTTGTATAATTTAGGATTATAAATAGCATGCAAATTCAGAAGTCTCCAAACTGTGCAAAATACTAAATCAAATAGACTTTTCAGGATTCATTGGAAGAAATGTTTATAATAAATTCATGTCTACCTCAGGTATACTTAATATAAAATTTTCTTAATAGTGAAATATCATCAGTGTTGTGATAACTCAAAAGAGAGAGATGATAAAGTTAATTTGACACATACAGTAAAATGGAGGGCTATTAAATGACTAGAAATTATTCATAATCTGTAGAATGACAAAGGGTATATATCTAACAAGATGGGTGAGTCTATATATATATGCACATTTGTATGTGTGCATATGCGTATGTTTCTCTTTCACACTATAGACCGAATGAAAAATATAAAAGGATAACAATTTTTCTATGAGGTATTGTAGATTTTATTGTATGTATTTTGCTTTATATAAATATTCTATAAATAGAATAAATAATCTCTATAAGTAAATGTAATATTACTAATGTTATAAATTATTTGTTGATTATATATGTTAATAAAGAAGTTAATGAATGATTTAATGAAAATAAATGCACCAAATTACCTATGGTCAAAATCCCTTGATCTGTGCATAATCTCTCCCCTTTATTTACAACTTACTATGGAGTGATCACTTTTTCTCAAGATATGTGCTGTAATGAAGGAATGGTGTGAAGTAGAAATGGATGTCTGCTTATAATTTGTGTCTCCCTGTATATTAAGAAACTGTGTGTAAATTATGTTCATATTTTTCATATTAGTCCCATCATCTATTGTCATAATGTTCTCTCCAGTGTTCATTTCACTTAATATTTTTCTAATTATTATATTTTTTTCTTCTTTTTGTAGTGTGCTTTTTATCTTTGACTAATCCTCTTGATGATTACATTTTCTAGCAGTGTTTTTCAACCCAGTGATGTTAAAGGACAAGTTTTATTTCTCAATTTATTTTTCAGATCAATAAGTCTATAAAATACATCAAGAATTAATTACTATAAAAACAATATTAAAAAACAAGCCAAATACAAACCTACACTTTTAATATACATTTAAAAGATATACAATTCTGTAAATATCAGATATAAGAAGTAGAATATGATTATAAACTCTATAAACAGTGTTCTATAAAATTGAAAGAACCACTCATAATCATAATTTTACAATTTCTCCAACTTAAACAAAAACAATGCTTTTGAGTAGAGGCTCTGCATATTTTTGGGTTTTTTTAAAATATTTAATTATTTATGCATACAGGAAGATATGGGGCAAGAAGATGATTCACCAGAAACAGAGTAGGGAGCAGAACAGGCAGATTTACTGAAGTACACTGCTGAGGGGAGCAGCGGGCAGGACAGGAGAGGTCTGCTGCACAATATATAAGTTAGCTTCCTGGCCAGGGATCAAACTCATTCTATAGAGGTGACAGTACTGAGACTTAACCCCTAAGCCACCAAGGAGGTACTCTACATATTCACACTGAACAAAATCCATATAGATCATATATATAGTTTTTTTTGTCTCTATATGTTGTATACTCTTTTCAAGAGGGAAAGACTATGTGGATATTATGAAAATGTGTAGTCTACTGGCTGACTAGTAGTAGTAGCTAGTCCTGTTACAGTATTTTGTTCTTAGAATTCTGTAGGGGTTAAAAATATAAGAACCTCTGGATGATGTGATAAGATAGTAGGAACCCATTCAAGCAGAAGTTCCCTTCTGAAAACTAAAAGAAAGTAAGAACTAGGGCTGAGAGCTCTGCACAGAGATATTGGTCTATGATGATAAAAGACTGCATAGGAAGGACAAGCTTCAGCTTGATGGGCAAATGCATACTCAAGAGTATCTGTCAGGTATGCTGATTACTAGGTTTGAAAGTATAGACTTAAGGAATATTTTCAAAAGTGCATGTTTAGTTTTCCCATAGGAATAAATAGATAGAGTCTGTAGACAAAGCTAATGAAGATGACAATTTATAATTTTTATATTTCCATGGAAATGTTAGAATTTACTGAATGGTGTTTTCACCTACACATTAGGAATTAAGATAATTTTCCCTCCATCCAAAGGATTATTATAAACATCAAAAAAATAAGTAAAAGAACGTTTAAACAGTTGGACAACTGTTTATACATTATTTATGCATACAGGAGTGTATGGGGCGAGACGATTCACCAGAGATACACATGTAGATATGTGTGTATTTATATATGTATGGCATTCTTTTCCTCCAAACCTACATATGTGATAAAGCCTACATAACTCCCAAAAGTAGGGGTTTGGGTGTTTCTGAGTCAGTGAATTCAATGGAGATGCTGAGAGAGTGTCATGATCAGTGAGAATGGAAGCCCTGTGCCTCCACCTCACCTTTCTCTATGCCTCATGTATCTTCCTGAGCTATATTATTTTTTTTTAAATTTATTTATTTATGCATACAAGAATGTTGGGGGAAGCCAGAGGCTGCAAAAACAAAAGCTGTGAGGAACGGTCAAGGAGTGAAAGAGGTGCAATGACTGAGATCCTTGCAGACTTGCAAACAAGTCTGCTGACAAGAGCTTCCCATTGAAACACACCTTCCTTCAGTCCAGAAGAAGATAAATCAAACAAAAGGTTGTTAGATCACAGTAGAGGCTAGTTACATGCAGATTGACTTGGCACACAACTACACAAACTTGTACTTTGGGCTGTGCTTTTTGTAGCAAATCACATAAGCTTGTTACTTGTTCTGCTCAATAAAAGCTACAGAGAAGTTGGGAGGTTTGCTATTTGCCTAGTAGAACAGTAGCCCTCTATCTCCATACTGACATCTTGTCTGCTAGACTCATCTCTGCGTCACCGAACACAAAGCACAACATCAGCACAGTCGACTCCCGAGGTTACAGCAACAAAGAACTAGGGTACAGGCCAGAGGTGTGGGGGTGAGAGGATTCACCAGAGACAGGGTGGAGAACAGAATAGGCAGATTGACTGAAATACACTGCCTGAGGGGCACAGAGGGTGAGGCAGGAGAGGTCTGCTGTGTCATGTGGGTCACCTCCCTGGCTGGGGATTGAACTCATGCTATAGTGGCTGCTGATGCTTCATAGTGCAGAGCTTAACCCCCTGCACCACTAGGGAGGCTCCCTGAGCTATATACTCTTTTATAATGAAATAGTAATATAGTAAGAAAAATATTTCTCTGAATCTTGTGAGCAATTCTAACAAATTAAACTAATCCAAAGTGGGGATCCTTAGAACCTCTAATCTAAAGGACTTTCAATTGATGTCTCAAGGAAGGCGAAGGAGGGCCTTTAGGAATAAACTTTTAACCTGTGCCTTCTGTTATTATCTCTGTGTAAATAGTGTCAGAATTGCATTGAATTACTGATTTATAGGACATTCTGCTGTTGTGTGTATGCTATGTTTGACATTATTATGACGATCATTTTATAACCTGAATAATCTGATTCAGAGACAGTAAGTATTTGTTCTTTAGTCTCCTCACCCTGTTCTCTTGGGTGGCACATTATATGTATTTTAACCAGAAGTTTGCTTCATTCAAAAAAGACTTTACTTTGACCTAGTTCTTCTATTCCCCTTACATGTTTAAAAACCTTTTAAAATATCTTCATCCTCAAGATCATCAATTTCTATTTTATACATATAGATCACCTTTGATATTTCTAAGTGATACTTTCCTGGCTTCCCTTTTTAAGTCTTACGCTTTAAACTCTATACTGTCATCTACTTCATCATATCCTTTTCATAATTTGCTCTTTTCTTCTTTCAGAATGTTTTATCCTCAGTAAAACACTCCATTTCCTCATTTCTTCACTTGGAATTTGAAGTTTATTCCCCAAAGTATTGTTAAAGTTCAGTTGAAACTCCAGAACACAATAGAAAATTGTGTAGTTCTTCTTCTTCAGACAGGCATGTGATCTTCTTCTAAGATAACGTATTATTTACAGGGGAACTTGAAGAGACCTTTGCTAAAAGTGCCACATTCTTGAGGGGGAACCAATAAAAAACTAAGGATTAAAAAAACAAAAACAAACAAACAAAATAACCGTCCATGGAAGTTATTTATGAGACCTTGCCATATATTCTAATATTTGATTTCCCCTTAGTTTCTTCATTATTTCCCCTTTTTCTCCCATATCTTATGTTTGGCAACTGCTTCCGCTTTTTATAGTGGAGACCAATAATTCTACTTCAAACAGTCCTTGCACTGTCAAATTTCATAATTTTACTTTTGTATTCAATACCACATTTATGGTTTTGCTATTTTGATCTATTTAATTGTACTGTTTACATTGTATGTTATACCTGTTAATGCTAGTGATACTGTAATTTCAGGTTTTCAGGGCTAGTCTTCCTGCCAGGAATGGATCCCACCCTGCAGTGGCAACACTGAGTCCCAGCCAGTACACCACCACAGGTTGGTGTCTCAGGAAGCTGCAGAAGGAACTGCAGGGGCAGGCAGGCAAGATAGAAACAGATTTGTTTAGAGAGAGGAAGAGAAAGGAATAGAAATAAAGTGGGACTCTCAGACCAGGGAGGGAAATTGAAGAGAAAGGAATAGAAATAAAGTGGGACTCTCAGACCAGGGAGGGGCAAGGGAGCGAAGGTGGAGTCAGCCTAAGGGAATATACACCCTCTTTCCCTAATTATTCTAGAGCTCCACAGGTCTCTGTGATTGGTTAGTTCACAGTGGTCTCAATCTACTACAATGCCTGTGGAATTTTCCTCCTGGAATCTTCTTAATTTACATCTATTATCTCTCCTTTGCTTTGGAATGACCTTTTGCTTCTAGTCTTAGGGTGTTAACTAGTTCCCTTTAGAATTTTGTATTTCCCACATCTGAATTTTCCCTTATCCCTTTTGTTATCCTTATTTCTGAAGCTTAACTCTTGGGGGCCCCACCTGTACTGTCCCTGAAACTACCGAATCATCCTAGCTTGCCCTACTTGACTTAGGCCTCACTAGCAGTGTCATCTGTGATTAAATAAATGAAATAAAATTCATTTCAGACCATTTATGAGCATCCTGTTTGATTCTGTATGTTTTATTTCACTGAAAGTACCTATGGATCTCCTGTAAAACGGTATTCAGATTATGTATACAGAGAGAAGCTAGAATAGTAGTTTTGCCTCATTTCTTTGGCACCTTCAATTGCACAACCTTCACCTACTTTCGCCACTGCTGTATACAGGCTACTGATGCTTTTGCTGGGAAATGTCTTCACATATTTCTGTAATGTTCAGACAGATGGTCTTAAAGAGAAACTGTTTTTGTTGTTGTTGTTGTTTTCCTGATCAAACATTTGCTTCATTGAAATAAAATTAATCTTCTTCCCACTTTTCTCTTAAAGTATGATGTCTCTTCAAATTCCTCAACAGCTTTTTTCCCTCCTACCATGGTGCCTATTGCATATTTTATAATATGCTTCAAACAATCAGTGCCTAGTTTCACAATCTCAGATTTTAATACACATCTTTTCAAAGCTTGAGAAATTACCGACTCAAGATTTCACTTGTGATGACCATTTTCAAATATTGTAGTAAATAATAACTAAAATGTGCTTAATTTAACCACAAAATTTCACTAAAGTGCTTTCTCCCCTTGAACTACTCAGTTTTTGAGCTATGATAATTTCTAGTAAATCACTTGCTTATTCTTTTGTTGGCATGTTGAATCAACTCATATTCCTTTTTTCTTGTGTCTGAGGTTCCTTTATTAAAATCACTCCCATTATTTAAGGAACACAAGCATCTGTATTGTTTCTCTGTAGTGCTAACTTAACCTGTGACTTTTTTTTTTGCTCTCAACTACTCTGTCTTATTTCCCTGCACAACCTTGGATTGTCTGTAGAATCTTTTCTTTATCCTTTTCTGACTTTCTCCTTCTCTCATCACCTTGACTATCTTTATAGACCTGTTATTTCTGGATGGATTTCTGCTTCCAAGTCCTCACCCTGATTTGCTCAGTCTGTGTACTCCTTTAAACATTTCTGCAGCTATTTTGCTTTTTAAAGATGTTGGCTTGATTCCTTCACCGGGGAATTTTCTTTTTTATCATTTTTAAATAAGAGCTACTACTTTGTGAAGTCTGGAAAAGTGAGCAGGGATACTCTACCCTTGATCATATTTTTTATATTTTTTAATTTCTTCTTATTCTCATAGGGATGTTCTCAACCTCTAAACACCTCTGCCAATTTTCTCAGCTTTTGAGAAATTAATTTCAGCTATTAACCATAGCCGGATCAGAAAACTAACATCTTGAATATGACATTAAACATGTTTTCTATGTTTTCTTGTATAAAAATACTATCAGTTTGTCTAACCCACTATCACAGAGAGTTTTGGTAAATATTCACAACTAAGCATGCATATCTGAATTAGCATCCCTCAGTCTGGTTTTACAGATTGCCTTACACTTTTGACTTTATTGTCAAATATGATGGAATTAGGAAGACCTCAAACTCTAGTGACTTATGGCCAGATCCATATCTTTATTATGTCATGAGAACTGGAGATATTATTAGTGGTGGTTTGCTTTAATAGTGTATACTGTTTTGTGCTTGTTAATTACAAACCTTTATTACATGAGACATTTTTTACAAGATATATAAATCTATAACTTTCAATTTCCTCATCTGTAGAAACATAACAGTAATGTGCTTGCTGCAATGATGTATGGATTAGTAATACTGATTATAAAGTATCTGGCACTAAATAATTGGCAGCATTGGTGATGATGAAAATGAAGTTTGGCATCATCATAATTCACCTTTTAAAGCTCATTCGATCCCATAGTATTTTTTCTCAGTGAGCTAAAATTATTTCCTAATATCAGTTATTTTTTAACATGTTAAAATATTTTATGTTTAAAAACATTCACATTTGTTTTAAATGAATAAAATTAACATTTACTTACAACGTCAATTTTTCTCCATTTCTTTTTTGTATTCATAGATTATATAGTAACATGCAATAATACCTTGTATTATACATTATTGCATTAAATTATTATTTTTACTGGGCTTGCCCTGGTGGCGCAGTGGGCTAAGCAATGCGCTATGAAGCAAAGTGCAGCCACTGCAGCGTAAGTTCGATCCCTGCCCCCGGCCTGGGAAGTGACCCACATGGCATGGCAGACCTCTCCTGCCTCACCCGCTGCTCCCCTCAGCAGTGTATTTCAGTCAAATCTGCCTGTTCTGTTCCCCACTCTGTCTCTGGTGGATCCTCTCATCCCCCACACTTCTGGACTGTACCCCAGTTCTTATATGAATAAAAAGATAAATCTTAAAAAATAAATTATTTAATATTGCATTAAAATGCAAAATACCTAATATCCACTCCAATATGACAGAAAATTGTCAGATCTCTAGATACTAACCTTTGGTTACAGGGCAGGGGGAGGAGCACCCCAGAACCCCCAAACCTGCCCTCTCTGAATGGGTTCTTCCATCCACCACATTAAGATAAACATAAAACCTTTAGTAGGAAGGAATATTAATAAAATTAGGGTACAATACAGAAAGGACAAAGAACATAGTTACTAAGTTAAGCATCCAATGTTACCCATCTCTTTGAGGGTAAAAGTCCAGCCAAATAGGATTGGCCCAAAGCAAGGCCCAAAAGCCTGCCACAAGTCTAAAGGACCTTTCAGTAGAGACCCATAGAAAAGG
>JAGFMF010011523.1:2327621-2402799 GCA_019455555.1 Galemys pyrenaicus
TCCCCTCTCTGGCCGGCAGCAGGGATCGAACTCGTGCTGTAGCGGCTGTGGTTTGCTTCATAATACGTTGCTTAACCCACTGCGCCACCAGAGAGGCCCTATAATTAATTATTTATTTTCATATATTGTTGTTTATTTTTGGACAGTATTTGATTCTCTCCTCAGGTAGAGTCCCTGTAGTTCTCCCACCACAATAGCACCTGTGTGTTCAACTATATAAATAAAATCCTGCCAATTGTAACAACATCGTAAATCTTGAGGGTATTATACTAAGAGAAATAAATAAGAGAAATGTAATACTTTATAATCTCACTTATATGTAGAATCTAAAAAAAAAAAAAAAAGACAGAAAAAGAGAACAGATTGTCAGAGACAAGTGGTGGAAGTTCGTGAAATGGTTCAAGGTGGTCAAATTACCCAAACTACCAGTTATACAAAGAATTTCTGGTGATATGATGTACTGCACTGTGATTGTAGTCAGTAATACTTACTGTATATATTTGAGTTTTACTATTGAGTATAGAGATTACAATAGTTTTTGCCACACAAACAAAAGTTAGCTGTGTAAGTGATGAATGTGTTAACTTGTGAAATCATTTTGCAATCTATACACATTTAACATCACTACATTGTATATCTTAATTGCCATAATGTTACATATCAAATTTATCTCAATAAATTCGGGAAAACGCTTATTTCCTGAATTGCCTCTCTTTAACTTGGCAGGAAAATTCAAATTTTGCTTAAACCAGTAAACCAAAATTGGGTAAATACTTTATGATAGGTTAAGATAAATTCAAGTGTTAAAAATATGACATAAAAGAAGTACCATTTTAAAAATTGTCTAACATATGTAATTCAAATGTAAGCTGATGAAGTAATTTTGCACGTCATGCAACTGTCAAGAGGCTAATAACAAGATCTGCAAATAAATCACACAACTCAAAGACAAGGAACTCCCCCCCAAAATTAAAATTGTGCAGAACTGAAAAGACATTTCTCCAAAGAAAACATTCATATGGCAGATGCACACATTAAATAAATGCTCATCATCAGTTATCCTCAGGGACTTGGAAATCACAATCACACTTAGATATTATGGCATCACTGTGATAATGTACCATATTAAAAAAAATGCCAAAAAAAAAAAAAAACCAAAACAAATGTTGGTATAGGCATAGAAAAAAAGGAACTGTCCTACACTGTTGGTGGGAATGTAGACTGACCTAGTGTGTGGAAGACAGTATACAGGTGTTTCAAAATATTACAGATATATTTACTCTGTGATCTAGAAATTCCACTCTTAGGTATCTGCCCAAAGAATTGAAAACACAATTTGAAAGGACAACCTTAATGACCACACACAAATGGTTAAGAAGTTAAGAAGATATAGTGTGTGTGTAGATCTGTGTATGTGTCCATACATACACTTAGATATATGTGCACAGTGGAATACCATGCAGCTATAAAAAATATGAACACTTGATATTTGTGACAATGTGGATGGATCCTAGAAGAAATTAAATAAGTTAAAAGGAGAAAAACTAATATCAATGGCTTCACTTATAAATGAAGTATAGGGAAGGAAAAAACCTAAGGGTCGATAAAAACAAAAGCAAACCCTAGAAATCTTACTATAAAGTGTAGGTTATCAGAGGAGGAGAGGGAGAATAGAGCAAAGTGTGTAGAATGCCCAGTTGTCTATGATAACGGATTGTGGATGGCTTGGTGGTGGGTATGATATGGTAACATGCATCCAAAGAGGTGTGATCCTATACTTTTGAATCATAATTTAGTGTAAACCAACATTTGTAAATTTTTATCTGAAAGTTCTATGCCATTATTTATATAAAGTCTAGTCTTTCCCAACATTTTATAAATTCATAGCTAATAGGTTTTCATTGTTACCATTGCTTCAATATTTAAATCTGTTCACTTATGGATAGACTTTTCTTCATTAATATGTCCTTCCTTTTTTATGTCATCAAACCTGACATGGTACTTTGTTATTTTCCTAATATGCATACCTTAATGCATTGAGTAGATACTTGTCTATATGAACTACAAATGTGTGTATGATGAATGAATTTGGAGAAATGGGGCTAATATACTGATACAAGTGTATTTAAGTGGAAAGGAAGATATAAAATTAAAGCAGTCACATATTTTTAATGCTTACTCTCATGCATTGTATCTTAGTAAGTTTAAAGCCAATTGTATAATATTGTTTTTTTTTTAAATATTTATTTATTTATGCATACAAGCACTGGGGCACAGGCCAGAGGTGTGGGGGGTGAGAGGATTCACCACAGAGAGCAGGGAGCAGAACAGGCAGATCAACAGAAGTACACTGCTGAGGGGAGCAGCGGGCACAGCAGGAGAGGTCTGCCACACCATGTGGGTCCCGGCCCTGGCCGGCAGCAGGGATCGAACTCGTGCTGCAGTGGCTGCAGTTTGCTTCGTAGTGCGTTGCTTAACCCACTGCGCCACCAGGGGAGGCCCCAATTGTATAATATTGTTTAAGAATACTTTTGATATTGGATGTTCTACAACTCCTGTTAACAATCCTTTTCCCAGTAGAACTGATGTCCTTTAATGTGTAAATAATAGATAGTTAAGTAAAATAAAACTAAAGCATTAAATACCATTAACTCCCTTCATGAGAAATGTATTTCTTTCAATATTTCTTTGAAGTCAAGAGGTAATTTTCAGTTTCTGTTTATTAAACCTTTAACATTTTCTATCGTAAGTAGTAACACTTCTTTTAAAAAGCAAGAGAACAATCCTTGGACAAGGTCTCCTGAGGGCAAATGAATGTAGTAAATAACAGAAGTTTTAAATTGTTTTCTTTCCACTTGAGAAAATTAAAATGTTTTCAAAGAAATTCACTTTAATTAAAGAGGAATTAATTTTAAAACATTAGATAAATAATAACATAGCACTTTGAGTCCATGCTAGGATATGTAAAGATTCAACAAGAACTAACATTTGGGAAACACTTGTTTAGAAAAATGTCAGTTTTTTAAAGATAATGTTTACTGTCAACTGCTAAGTTATTTTTATCATCTCGGTAAACTTGTATGTTGCGTTTTATTATTAAAGCTTGCCTTGGCATTTTTTAAAAAAAACAAGGATCTGAGAAAACACAATTGCCTATGTCGTGCTTATCGTTTGATAAGTGAAAGTGTGCCATTTCATTGAGAGTGTTGAAACATCAACTTCTGCTAATTCTACAAATTCTTCATTGCACTTTTCCTTTTGAAATGTCATCAGACTGTCAATTATATGATATTTTAAACAATAGATTGGCATAACAATGTAATTTCATGTGAATTTTTAAATGCTAGCTCAATAAAAGTGGAAGAGCACACTTAATGCAACTCTGCAAAGACAAAATCTTGAAGAGGATATGAGGACAAAATATGTAACTGTTTGAACTTATACAGTAGTACATAATATAGTAGTATAAAGCTCAGAAGTGAACTGTTAGTGAACAAATAACCTCAAATATCAATTGTCTTGAATAGGATCTTTTTTTAGAAATTGAAATTAAATATATAGCCCTTTGTGTTCCACTGAAAACATATAACATACAGATCCATTATTAGTGAAATGGAATGGCTTTGAAAATAAAGGAGACAGATGTATTTTCTAGATGAAATAAGCATCATGGACATACCACACAAAATGAGTGTCAGGGCCCTTAAGAAGAATATAAAACACTTTAAGATAAAGGAAAAATGCCTATTTTAAACCTCAAAATACTGATCCATAGGTCATGAGAGTGATACGTTGGCCTAGAAAATTCTAATGTTTACTACTGTGAGCTCTTAGTTATAAAAACAAATTAGGGCCTCCCTGGTGGCGCAAGGGGTTAAGCACTGTGCTATGAAGCTTCCACAGCCACTGCAGCACCAGTTTGATCTCCTCTGCTGGCCAGGGAGGTGACTCACATGGCCTAGCAGACCTCTCCTTTCTCTCATGCTGCTCCCTTTAGCAGGATATTTCAGTCAATCTACCTGTTCTGCTTCCCTCTCTGTCGCTGATGAATCCTCTCACCCCCCTTCACCCCACTTCTCTGGCCTGTGCCCCAGTTCTTGTATGCATAAATAAATAAATCTTAAAAAACACACACATATTGTGGGCTCCTTTGGATTGCCAGATAATCAAGCATGGTTATGTGATAGGTCTACAAGTGGAATGAGATACAACCTTTTTTTTATTTTTTCCAAGAATAAATCATCTTTCTAAATAGAAGCATAGGTGTACATTTGAAAATTTCCAGAGATTTCCAAATCTAAAACAATGATTTAAATTTTGATGTAGATGGTGTTAACTTGAGATAATGAGGGTAAAAACTAGAAATTTATTTTTCAGATAAGTAATTTGGTACTATTTGTTAGGGAAATAAATCTATATACTTTCAAGTAAATTGGCTTAATTCCACAACATATTGCTATGTGAGCAAATTCAAGAAACACAACACAGTTTTAGACCAGTTTGCAAACATCATTAGTATTTTTTTTTTAATTCTTCCTTAACTTTAGGTCCCTCACAGGTACAAATATTTGAAGTTAAGTAGGGATAGGTCTATAGCATGATGGAACCCCTATTGATGAAACAACCAGAAAATAGAGCTTAACTTTATATACCTGTTAGCTTTACCTGCTGTTGTCTTCCTAGTCTGTTCTCTTAAAAAAGTCATTCCTAATGTTTCTGATTGTGGCACATTTGCCTCTGCTTTTATATAGAATGAATGTTACATGGCAATATAGTTGTACTTTTCTTAAACTGACTGAATATGTTTTGTCCACCAGTTGGACTCCTAATGCTTGCCTAATCTTCATCCTTCAAATTATCCATGAAAGTATTGCTTTGGACATTTGAAATGTAAAGATACTTGTCATGATTTATTCATCCATGGATACTTGTAAGCTCAAAAGTCTCTCTTGTATTTAAGTGCCTTGTGGGACCAGCAGTCTTGCTCTAATGTTTGCACTCACAAGGCACCTGAAGTACCAGTTAATGCAATGAAAGATTGAATTTGCAAATGAAACTACAAATGATGTGTTAATGTTGGATTGAGCTAGTAACATAAATACTTAAATTGATATAAATGTCCTTTAAAATATCTAGATTAAGTTATCAGTGCCAGGCTTAGTAGGAGTTCATAAGCATAAACATTAAGTTCAATTGCAAAAAACAAACAAAGAAAACCCCATAAGAAATTGCAAAGAAAAAATTTAAATTTTGTATTTCCTGTTAATATAATATACATCAAAACCCAAGGTTTATTTTGGGAATAATTTGTAAGGGTGCTACAGTTCACATCAATTGAAGACAGTGATAGCACATTGAATTCTTATCAAATTGTTCCCAAACTTTTTCTGGAACATGACTTTTATTTCATGTTTCTATCCTGAGCTCAGTTCTTAAATAAGAGAACATCAGTATCTTGTCAGACTTGCCGTTCTGTATCTTCTAATCACTTCTTTGTCCCGAATTTTATGTTCTTATATCAAGTCTTTTTAATATTTTTGTCAATTTTACTTTTTCACTATAATGCATTAGATCCAAATTTCCTCAAAATCCTTGACTTTTTTTTCCTCATACACTTATTGAACATTTTATTTTCAAGTCCCTGGCAAATGATGACATTGGGTCTCAAGGGTCATAATGAATGATGATGGAAGGCATGGCTTAAACAGAATAGTGAAAAGTGTTCCACAAATTAACAACGCATGTCTAGCATCCTAACCCAAACTGACACAATGCTTTTTATTTTCCTGTTGCGGGGAGATATTAGCATCAAGTTAGAAAGATTACGCTAATCCTTTCATTATTTAAAGTTGATTCTATTCCGACAGTATCAAAAACAGGGATATTGTTTAGACAAAACCACATAGGATTAAGCAAGAGGAAATGGGTAACTTATGTTACTGGCAGTATAAGCTTACATGGTGTTTTGGGAGGTGAATAATGTGTGATCTTCAGAGCTATCCATTACAGTGTGACATGGGTAAAAATTCACATCATCCAAAGGAATATATTGATCATATCATTGTTAAACTATTCCTTTAAAGTCTAGAAGGTTAACCCAGGTGAAGAATTGCAGGTTAAGGGAAGCTAATGTTCATCATTTTACTTTCATTTTGTTTCCCACTTTGATAAATATATATTATTGTTTTGTGAATGAATTAGAATTTCAGATCTGATTTACACATTATGGAGGCTATAACTATATAGTTTTTTTTTTTTTTTTAATTTGGATGAAACTCCTTTACTCAAAGACTGAAAAGCAGTCAATGATAACAGGCATCAGAAACAACAAAGTGAAGTGTTCTGCTCTTGATCCAAAGAAGATGCCACATCAAAATTCTGTGCACTCAGGGCCACCTGTCTTTGTAACCACACATTAAGCAGTGGTGTGAGATAGAACCTCTCTTAAACTACAAGAGACTAATGAGGGTTTCTCTTTACCTCAAATCAGGGACTGACACAATCTTATCATTAATCTTTCCTTAGCAAAGGCATTTCAGGATTGTTTTAGTTCTGATATCTGAAATTTTGTTTTAGGTTGGAAAAGCTTATTCAGAGAAAAAAAAACAGAAAAGGTATAAAATACAGTACTAAATAAATTTACTCACATTTAAGTAAGTCACAGTGAAAATATGTATATCATCACTATGACCTATTTATTACACATAACTTATTTTTCTCTAAATATGTTCACACCTTAAATAGATTTTAATCATTTTTTAGTTGAAATAATTATAACCATGATTGAAAGATACCACATAGAATGTTGGTCCATGTCTGTTGAAACTATTTTTTAAAAATCTAACCTTAAGTCAATAAAACTAATGTTTTAATCACTTTTAAACATTTATTTATTTTTAAAAGATTTTATTTATTTATGCTTATAAGAGCTGGGGTGCAGGCCAAAGGCAGGGGGAGAGAGGATTCACCAGAGAAAGAGCCGGCAACAGAATAGGCAGATTGACTGAAACACACTGCTGAGGGGAGCAGTGGGCTAAGCAAGAGAGGTCTGCTGCACCATGTGGGGCCCCTCTCTGGCCAGAGGCAGGGATCTGCAGTTTGCTTCTTAGTGCACTACTTGACCCACTGCACCACCAGGGAGGCCCTTAATCACTTTTTAAAGCACCTTATATAGGTCAACTAGTTTAACCACTGACTGATACAACTTCAGGAAACAGACATTATTGTTGTTTCCTTTTTATAAATAGTGAAAATTATATCAATCCTATTGTCCAATATCACAAAACCAACCTGTATCAAAACTAAGATTTTTTGAGTCCATGCTCAAGTATTTTAAGAGAGCTCTAAGTAATGACTATTATAAACATTATTTTATTTACATAGTACCTATAATGAAAAGATTTAATGTCATGTTTTATGTTCATAATGTGTAATATGTGTGGCAAAATAGCATGTATGCTATATCGTAGGGTGCATCTGTGTGTATACTTGATGTATGTGTGTTTTTATGTGCTTTGATTCTGAAGTTTCACTTTTATAACTGAAATTTAGATGAAAATATTTAGATATTTTACATAAGTGCAGATATTAATCATAGTGAATTATTATAAAGGAAAATTGAAAACTAAATTATAGTATTTCTACCAGCACCCTTGGATATACAGTTTTTGAAGGTATTTTAATAACATTGTGAAATGTTATTATGAAAAATTCAATGAAATACACTAGATTAAAATATTTATAATAAATAGTCATAGTTGCTGATTTTTAATTTTTAAAAAAAAAATATTTATTCATGCATACAGCAACTGGGGTATAGGCCAGAGGTGTGGGGGATGAGAGGATTCACCAGAGATAGAGTGGGAGCAGAACAGGCAAATCGACTGAAATACACTGCTGAGGGGAGCAGTGGGTGAGACAGGAGAGGTCTGCCGAGCCGTGTGGATCACCTCCCTGGCTGGGGATCAAATTCATGCTGTAGTGGCTACAGATAGATTCATAGTGCTGTGCCTTAACCCCTTGCACCACCAGGGAGGCTCAGTGTCTAATTCTAATAAAAATCTTATGAGAGGGCCTCCCCTGGTGGCGCAGTGGGTTAAGCAACGCACTACGAAGCAAATCGCAGCCACTGAAGCATGAGTTCGATCCCTGCTGCCGGCCAGGGCCGGGACCCACATGGTGTGGCAGACCTCTCCTGCTGTGCCCGCTGCTCCCCTCAGCAGTGTACTTCTATTGATCTGCCTGTTCTGCTCCCTGCTCTCTGTGGTGAATCCTCTCACCCCCCCACACCTCTGGCCTGTGCCCCAGTGCTTGTATGTATAAATAAATAAATCTTTAAAAAAAAAATCTTATGAGATAGATACTCTTTTTACCCCTAATTTTAAATGAGAAAACTGAGTTTGAGAGGTATTAAGTAGCCCAAGGCCCAACATTTTTAACATGGTATATGTACTATTCTAAAACAATCATCTGTTGGCAGAGTCCATATGCTTTACCACCACAGAACTCTGCTTCAAATTGAAACTATACTGGAAGTAGTACTCACTTGGTTTAAAACACCCATCTAATCCTTTGGATAATTACATGTTTATGCATATTTAGAAATGCTAATTTTAATCAAAGTTATCTGCATTGACAACATTTCTTTTCCTGTGTAACACAAAATACAGAGGAATATGCACTGACTTAATTGCTGAATCCTCTTCATAAGTGGTGGTGGTGTGTGTTACACGTGTGTATGCATGCAATTAATCATTCCATAATGGATTCTTTCAAGCATGTATAAATATTATTAAGGGGCCTCCCTGGTGGCACAGCGGGTTGAGTACCACACTGTGAAGCATCCACGGCACAGCAGTACAGCCGAATTGGATCCCCAGCCAGGGAGGGGACTCACATGGCACAGCAGACCTCTCCTACCTCGCCCTCTACTTCCCTCAGCAGTGGATTTCAGTTGATCCTGTTCTGTTCCCCACTCTGTCTCTGGTGAACCCTCTCACCTCTCGTGACTCTGATCTGTACCCCCCGCTCATAAATAAATCTTTAAAAGAAAAAAAAAAGAAAAATATTATTAAAAATATATTTAGAAGTCAAATGTCTCATCATTATTTATTTAGACAAATTTTGGGAAGTTTTATTAACACAATATTCAAAATGTGAATATATTGTAAATATATAATCACAACGTGAACAATTCGAGGATATTTTGTTGGGGGAGGGGAGGAAATTGAATGAGTTATAAACCACAATAAGAATCTGGCAATCTTTTTTTCTTGCACTGCATTAAGATTTTACTTTTTTATCCTAATTAATTAACCTAATCTAAGTTAATATGTTTGTGTAGTGTGATTGTGGGTGGGTGTGTATGTGTATGTTTGATTGTGTGATCACCAATAGTTTAGTTTTGTCATTTTGGAATATCATGTGAAAAGAAAATGATGGTTGCAGACAGATTATTAGAAGTGTACCAGAAAGTATACAGGAAACTGGCATTGACTTATTCACTGAATCCTTGCTATGAGCGACATAAATCAAAACTCACTATGACAGTACAGAAAGGCTAGTAAGTTTGGGCGGAAAAATGATATAGATATGGCTTTTAGGGAATGAATTCTTCTTTCCACTATCAGGTTGGATGTTCCATAATGCGGGTTTCTTATAAGTTATATGGACCTTTTGAAAAAGAAATAGTTAATGATAGGTAATGAATATTTAATATGATCTGATGAACAGATTGGTTTATATAAAACCAATTGATTTATATGATTGATTGAAATAGCTAGGTGTGATGCAATTTTTACTGTGAATAATGATTGACATTCCCAAGAATGCATGATAATGCATAATATATGAAGTCTGTCCCTTATCAAAAATGTGGTAATTGCCAGTCCATCAGTGCAAATAAAACTATCATCTGGATCTGTTATGTAAAAAGCAGCATGTATAAATTGTATGGAAGATACCATAGTGAATGAGACATAATCTTTAGCTCAGGGTAAAACAAAGTTCAAAAATGTGCTATAATACTATATAAAGTAAATCAGAGTTCTAATTAAGAATAGAATACTGTAAAGATTTAAAACATGAGAAAATTGTATTCATTTGGTTCTAATTCCAGATAAAGATATATGTGTCTATGTTAGCCAAACAGAAATAACATAATTTTGTTTGAAAGAACATCACTGTTCTTTAAGTTTGAGCAATCTTATACAGAGACAACATCTGTGTTACGGACATCAAGCTAATATCAAATAATAAAGACTAGTAGATAAATAATTTAGAGGTATATTGAATGGAGAAGCTTAATGGGTTATAATTTATTGTGATTTATTTTTCCTGAGATTTTATGAACTTACTTGGATGTGTTATAAATAGTTTGTATTCAATATGTTCCTTAAAAGGCATTCAAATCTCTAAAATAAATTTAACTCTATATTGACCTGTTGTCATCTCAGGTTACTCAGGATCAGTAACAATTCAATCTGAGACTATTATTTGATTGCTGGTCAACATCCAATACAGTTATTGAAGTGTGGTTAATATCTTGTTTGTAATAAATTATTGCAGTGAAAATCTAAGAATTATTTTTTTTTCCCCAAAAACTCTTACAATTGTCCTGGATCACACTTTGTCTGAAGCTTGTTGCATGGCCTTTCATGTAATAAATTTCTCATTTTTGGAGTATTTTGGCACCAGTGTACTCTATTCCTAGTACAAATGAGCATCTGAAAAAAAATCAGCTTCATCTGTAAAAGGAGCTAGTTCTATGATCCTTAAACACTCTATGATATAAAATTCAGAAACATCTTTGCAGACTCTTCTCCAGCAGCAAAGAAAACAACATATATAAACAACTGGGACTACATTAAATTCAAAAATGTCTGCAAAGAAAAAGAAAGAGCTCCCAAAACAAAGAGGCACTCTACTGAATAGGGGTAAATACTTGCACACCATACGTTTGACAAGTAACTGATGTCGAAGATCTATGAAAATCACATATGACTCAACATAAAGATATCAAACAGCCCAATCAAAAAATGGGCAGAATTAAAAGGCATTGTTCCAAAGACAATATGCAGACAGTAACATACATATGAAAAAAAAATCCCCATCACTTATAATCAGGGAAATGTAAATCAAAAACACAATAAGCTACCACCTCACATCTATGATAATGGCCTTTCTGGAAAAAAAAAAAAAATCTGAAACATAAAGTACTAACAAAGGTATAGAGGGAAAGGAATCCTGTTACACTTTTGGTGGGAAGATAAACTGATACAACCTCCATAGATTTAAGTGTGGAGATCCCTCAAAGATAAAAATGGACCCACCATATGACCCAACGATTCTAAAGCTAGGTATGCACCCAGGCAACACAAAAACAGTGATTCAGATGGAAGACTGCAGTCTTAAATTTTAAAGCAGCACTGTTTACGATAGCCAATACATGGACTCAACAAAAATACCCCAGGACAGATGAATGGGTCAAGAAGATGGTGGTGTGTACATACATACATACATACACACATACATATATACATATATACGTATATATACATATACTACACAGCAATAAAAAAATAAGATGCCATTTGTGGCAACATAGATGGATTTGGAAAAGATTATCCTAAGTTATGACCCAGAGGGAGAATGATAAAAATACGATATGGTTTCACTTATGTGTGGAATCTAGAGAAATCAAACAAAGGATCAGACAAAGACAGACTTTAAACGTGATCCTTGACAGCTGACATAGATCTGAGGCATCCAGGAGGGAAGAGGAGAAAAAAAAGATAGGGCATGGTGGAGAATATAAATGACTATTTTGAAGGATCAGGGGTATTTTAGTGGTGGGAAAACTATGGTGAGCACACTTGAGGGGAGAAATTCTATATAGTGAAAAAACAAACAAGTATATTAAATAATGATACATCATAAATAATGATAAATAAAAAAACTGAATCACCATCTTAGGTACTACAAGAACTATTGCAGTGGTGATTTCCTATACATTTTGCAATATCAACTTCTAATCTTCCCAAAAGCTAAGAGCACACCTGAGGTCTATTGGTAGCTTTACTTCACATTTATTCCTTAGTTATTTAACAGATTTGTAAGTACTTAATTTCCTGTGGAAATTCCATATTGTTTGTATAAAGAGGCTTATATTATTCTGATGACTCTGCTGATAATAAAGGTAATATTTTCAATAAATGAATATTTTTAAAACTATATAAAATAATACTGCATGGAGTTATATGTTTATTAAAGTACTATGTATAGAACAAAATAATGGTGTAAATTATAAGACTATTCAATCATAATATCAATAAATAATACAAACATCTACAATGAAATAAGACAAAGAATATTAGAAATAAATAAGAATAACTATTCTCATGGCATTTTTTATCCTCTATTCATCTCTTTTCACAAACTCCAATTCACACAAAATTATCCAAAGAGACAGAGTATAAGCAGAACAGACATATAACATTACTATAGGAAAATATATTTTGGAGAGAGAACAGCAAAACTTTCTTGTAAGAAAAAAATCATGGAAGGAAATAGAGACCAAGAAGTAGATACATACACAACATTTAAGTATTAAAGATTGAATCATAACCTTTACGAAAATGCAATACAGACTTGTCAGAAAAGTCCAGTTACCAAATGAAGAGAAATATGAATAGGGAGAATGGACACAGCAAATTTGGAAACAGAGAAGATTGAAATGTAAAATTAACAAAAAGAAACAAAATTAAAACAAAGAGTGAAAACCTAAAGATAGAAAAGACTAGAACCGAAGATATGACATATGCAAAATTTAATTTGTGAAGAAAAATAAAGCAAAGTAATAGAACATAAATGCACTGAAACATGTTGGTGGCTTTATAAGGAAAGACTGTATTTTAAGTGAAAAAGACTTGCCACTTATAAGAAAAAATGAATCAGATAGGAAGTTTAAAAATGAAGGTTCAGATAATCAGTTTGCTACAGTATTCATTGCAGAAGACTATATAGATTGACACTTACAAAAAGACTCAAGGAAAGAAAATGTTATACAAGGATCTTATAGCCAGCAAAGTTGTCTTCCAAATGTAAAGTATATAGACAAAGCAGTGTTGAATGTAAAATAGTGCATATATTTTCCATATAAAATGTTTTTGAAATACACTTTTCTTTTTTTTTAAAGATTTATTTATTTATGCGTATGAGAACTGGGGTACAGGCCAGAGGTGTGGGGGGTAAAAGGATTCACCGCAGAAAGAGTGGGGAGCAGAAGAGGCAGATCAACGGGGAGTACACTGCTGAGGGGAGCAGCGGGCACAGCAGGAGAGGTCTGCTGCACCATGTGGGTCCCTTCCCTGGCCAGCAGCAGGGATCGAACTTGTGCTGCAGTGGCTGAGGTTTGCTTCATAGTGTGTTGCTTAATCCACTGGCCACCAGGGAGGTCCAGAAATACACTTTTCTTAAAGGAAAGCTGCAATCACCTAAGAATTACTGGAAACTTACTGGCAAAAGAATGCTATTAAAAACTTAATATATTCTTATTTATGCATACATATAATGTTTTAATGTATTAATTTTATGTATGTGTGTATGTGTACATATATGTGTATATACTTATAAATATTTATCTTTAATATATAAGTGGAATTGATAAAAACCAAGAAGGCAGGAATAAGAAAATTGAAGTACTATCTACTATTTATATAGCATAGGGTTATTTTATATTCTGCTAATGCCAAAGTGAATCAGCAAATAAAAGAGAAATTAATTTGGATGTTAAAATATCTTCTATTGAAATAGACTCTATTTTTATGGTCAATAACTTGCAGTTAGAGTTCTTTTAAAATGACCAATTCAGTGATAAAAGTATACAGTTTCCATTCAAAGATAAACATACAGAAAATATTATTGATTAAAACTGAGTGGCAGAAAAGGGGGAGGAAATGAAGGAGGAAGGGAATACAAGGTTATTTCCTGTTTTTTGTTTTGTTTTGTTTTTCTCATAATGAATAACTAAAAAAGGAGCTCTGAGTTTTATATAAAAGTTTTATAAATATAGTCACTAAAACAGTTGCCCCATATAAGATGATAAACCACAAAAGTGAAGAGAAATACCAAAGTGTGTGCTGTGTATATATCATATCACAAAGTTAAGAAAATGAAGAAGAAGGAGGAGGAAGAGAAAGATGAGGAAAGAATCATTCCATAAATATGATTTACTGTATTCCTTTTCCAAGATTTATTGTGTAGGTTTTCTTTTTTGTAAATACTAAATTGCTAGACAAGTGCAGCATTTGATCCAGAATTACAGATAAATACAAGAGAACACTAAAGCATGTGTATCAAATGATGGGTTAAAAATTATAATATAGTGACTAAAATTAATTATGTATTAAGTACTTTATGATTATAAAGTAAAGTTGTTGTATGAGAAAGTAACAAGGTAGGTGATTAGTTTTAATATCATTACTTGAAAAAGAAGTGGTTGGTGGAAAAGTATGGAGGTGATTTTTAAAAATAATTTTCAAAAATTTTATTATAGAGCCTATAATCAGCCTATAATTCAGTGACTCAATTACACTAAAATGTTAGTTGCTTTATATAGACAGGATTTCTCTCTCTCTCTAGATGTAGATCTAGATGTAGATCTCTAGATGTAGATCTAGAGAGAGAGAGAAGATATAGATTTATATATTTATAAATATATTTCTATTGATATGCTCATTAGTAATTTCTGAATGAAATTTTATTTTGGAGAATCACATGGACAATCATATAATACTGCTTTCCAGAGAAAAAAGGAAAGAAACATCAGGTTAAAAAACTATTTATTCAGGGGCCTCCCAGGTGGCGCAGTGGGTTGGGCAGCATACTGTGGGGCAAACCGCAGCCACTGCAGCACAATCCCTACTGCTGCCGGCCAGGGAGGGGACCCACGTGGTGCAGCAGACCTCTCCTGCTGTGCCCGCTGCTCCCCTCAGCAGTGTACTTCAGTTGATCTGCCTGTTCTGCTCCCTGTTCTCTGTGGTGAATCCTCTCACACCCCCCCACACCTCTGGCCTGTACCCCAGTGCTTGTATGCATAAATAAATAAATCTTAAAAAAAATAGGGTTATTAAAAAAAAAAAAAACTATCCAGATGATTTTTCAGCAAATGAAAATAGACAATTATGAAATTAATATAAACCAACATTTCACAAAAGAATAAGAAATGAAGCCATACAAATAAGAGGGAAATGCAATCATTATTTATGGAAATGATAAAAAATGCTATAGTGAATAGTATTTCAAAGTCAAAATTTGAGAGAATATCCACATTTTCTCATATTCTGAAGGCTTTTTAAATGTATTGCTGTTACTTATTTATTTACATATACCTTATCACATGCACATCTTGGCTACTATAAATTGTACTTTCTATAAAAAAGCTTTTTCAACAAATATAGTTAAATAAATGATATGTGGGCATCAATTGCTCATAATTAATATTTGATTTCTTAAATTTAATTATTGGTAATTTATGTATCTTCTTCTTATAACTTTCTAGTCATAACTGCTTTTTTGCCTGCTCTTTTTTTTTTTAAAGATTTATTTATTATTTATGCATACAAGCACTGGGGTACAGGCCAGAGGTGTGGGGGGGTGACAGGATTCACCACAGAGAGCAGGGAGCAGAACAGACAGATCAACAGAAGTACACTGCTGAGGGGAGCAGCGGGCACAGCAGGAGAGGTCTGCTGCGCCATGTGGGTCCCCCCCCGGCCGGCAGCAGGGATCGAACTCGTGCTGCAGTGGCTGCGGTTTGCTTCATAGTGCGTTCCTTAACCCACTGCGCCACCAGGGAGGCCCTTGCCTGCTCTTTTATCAAAAATTTCTCCAGAAAAATTTATCTCTATGTATTTTAAGGATATCAGCAGTTTTCCATCACTAATAATTGATTCTTCAGTTTTTTTTTTTGCCTTAGTCTTTTACTTATACATTTTATAATTTTTGACACAGAAGCACCTGCATTTTTATTTTCTACCAGCTACTATAGTTGCATCTTTATAAAGGGGCTTTCTCACACACTCCACCAAAAAAACAAACATATTTTCTAGTTATAATTCTCAAAAAAAAAGTTAAATCATGTCTTGTTTTAAATATGCCATATATTGTTTTATTTCTTATTTTTTATTTGTTGTTTTTCTTCCGGCACCATTATTGACACAAATTGATCTTTACTTATAGATATCAAAGGTTGATTATTTCCTTTAACTTAGATCCATGTTGTTGGTATTATGTAAACAATAATATTATTTACTATGTTTATGATGTTACAGGTTAAAATATCCAATTGTAATTTGTTTAATAATTCATTACATTCAATGGCTCAAAATTATAATGAATATCAGGTGTATATTTGGAATTTTTACATCCACCATATCCTCATTCATCTTCAGACCACCCTATTTTATTATTTAACTGTTTCTTTATAAAAATAAAACAAACATGAATATATTCATACATTTCTCTCTAAACAATGTAGGCATACTCTAAAGTGTGTTCTTCAGGTAATTGAATAGTATATTCTCTAAGTTTTCTATATCCATGAATTTAAATCAGTTTATTTAATTTGTTCCTATTTATAGAAGCTTTTGTAGTTTCTAGTCTTCCATGTTACAATGTTGCAACAGAGAAAAACTTTTCAAATAGATTTTAATCTTTCGCAGCTGTATCTTTGGTACAGAATAAGCAAAGTTGCAGAGTAGAACTGGTATGCCAAATTCTTATCAATTCTAACATGTCTTAATTTTTGTAACCTACACATCTGCATAGTTTTGCCTAAGAAAATGTTGTCATCAGATATTAATAGGACAATTCTTCTCTTTCTGGTATCTATGTTACCTGAAAAAACTGTAATCATATTGGATAAAGCAATGAAAAATAGAACATGGAGAATTTACCCCTAGTCTTAACTGCCTCTGCTCATAAATAATACATGTCACTTCATAGTTTATTGGCTAAAATCAAACTCATGCCCCATAATCCAACACTAAAGAAGTAGGCTGAGAAATATATTGAAACACACGTGAAATACAAAATTAGACGAACACTACTTTCTCTATCATAGTTATACACGCTAACACCAAATAACCCTTTGTTTATTTCTTCCTATGAATTTGACCTTATCAAAAGAAGCAAATAAAATCCCCATTTAGGCATTGTACCCAATGCAAAGTCCAGTGTCTTTGTCAGAGTACTAGATTAAAACAGGTAGCACACTCAAAAAGAAGTAATTGAAAAAGATGTAATTAAAGAGAGTTATACAAGGTGGTATTTACAAAGGAGTTGGCAGGATTAAGGGAAGCCTAAAGGAATGGTGAAGCACCTTGAACTTGAAGCAGTAGGAAGCAATTAGCACTCTTAGATATAAAAGGTAAGGAAAGGAGCAGTTATTAGAATGTTCTTAGAAGTAGATTTGTAGAGTGCTTGGCAAACTCTGTGGACACTGGTAGAGAAACATACATGTTTAAAAATCCACAGTGTAGCAGGGAAGATGTGAACAAAAATAAACAACTTGATGTCTTTTTCTCACATTCCCTTTAATTTCTGATAGTGGTTTCTGTTGACTGAACTACTGACAAACAGCCAGAAAATCAGACTGATAAAGTCCATAAAGGTCAGTCAACCTTTGCTGCACAGAGCAGGATAGAAAAGGATAAGAAGTAAATTTAGATTGAATGAATGGAGAATATTTAAGACATCACAAGGTTTCAGGGGATGTCCATAGTTTCTTCATATATCTATATGTGGTTCCTTGGGTCCAGAAACCAATAAACCGAAATGACAAGGCATTAGTCTACCATCTCTCTATAAACATATATAGAAAATATATGGTCGTTGACTAAAGGTCCAATAACTGTGTTCAAAGAGGCTGTAATAAGCAAAAATGTCTGGCACTGGTACAAAGAAATTCTGACATTCTACTAGGAAGACATTGTGAAGTTGATCTATTCTAGTGCAGAGATATAACCCAGCAAAACTAGTGGAAATTGTATTAAAGAAAAAAATTAAAATCATTTTGTTGTATATGTTCTTGACATTAAGCTTTTTATTACCAAAGCATCTATTTCACAGGGTATCTATCTTGAATTATTATATTGTCACTTATATACCACAGCTACTAGCTGATCAGCCAGATAAGGGACTAGACCCTAATCCACAATGAAATTCCCTTTTTCAGAATGCCCTGATAAATTAATAAAATTGACTAAGTGATGCTGTTGCTCTATTCCAGTGCCTAATTTTGATTTTATACTTTAAATTAGCTGATAAAAAGTGAATGCTATTAAAACAAAAATAGAGTTCTTCATGCTGGATTATACCAAGACTTATATTCTAATCTAATTGCAGTTTCTGCCTTTCACCAAAATGTGAATGTAAATTAATCAATCCCATGGTTAGCATTAGGGAAATGCATAAGACACTCTGCATTTCCCTAAGGGGAATTTACTTTGTCTGAAATAATCTTTTTAAAAATTTTTAATTTTATGAAGAACCTTGTCACACCCACTTTCTAACTATAAAGACCTTCCATTTTTTGTTCACCTCTTGCTGTAACTTTTTAAATGGGATGCTGCCTGATTCATTAACATTTAATAAAACTAATCAGATCTTTAAAATCCTCGATTTTATTATTTAACTATATTAATAGACTGAGCTTTCCTTATAGAAAATGGGCTTAAGATCATAAGAAGAATTGTCTACTCAAGTCAGTAAGAAAAGCAGCAGGCTGTGATACTTTAACCAGTAAGTCCATAGATTATCTAGCATAATGAATCACTGTACCATAAAGTAGCTCTATTCAGTATTTCCAAGGATTAGGGCAAGAGCCTACACTCTCAAAGGCTCTACCTCTCAATCTATTTTCATTGCAACCTGATGCTACCTTGTGAACATTTCTTCCTATTCCATTGCCCTTTCTGGACACGTGACTAGGGCATTGGTTAAAATACTTTCCTTGGAGGCTCTACAGAATTTTCAGCATGCTTCTGATATATGGAAATATGAAGCAAGTGCTTTCACATCTGAAACAGTCATAAGTGTCTTAGTTAAGCTTTCATTTGGCATTATAAATTTTCTCAGGAACTTGGTGTATTTCTTTTACTGATTTTATTTATTTTTTGCTTTTTACAATTATGTCATGCACATGATTGAAAATGCTTACTGTTCCTTTATTATGAATGAATATTACGGGCCTCCCTGGTGGCACAGTGGGTTGAGCGCTGCACTGTGAAGCATCTGCTGCACAGCAGCACGAGTTCAATCCCCGGCCAGGGAGGGGACCCACATAACTTGGCAGACCTCTCCTGCCTCGCCCGCTGCTCCCCTCAGCAGTGCATTTCAGTCCATCTGCCTGTTCTGCTCCCTGCTCTGTCTCTGGTGAATCCTCTCACCTTACATAATTCTGGAAGTGCCCCAGTTCTGTGTGCATAAATAAAAATAAATCTTTAAAAAATGAATATTACATTACATGTATATACCAGATTTTCATTAACCATTTATCTATCAATGGACATTTAGATTGTTTCCCTATCTGAGCTATGATGCATAATGTAGTAGTAAATAAAGGAGTGAGATAACTATTCAAGTTCCTATTTTCAATTCTTTGGGATATATATGTAAGAGGTAGGATTGTATCATGGTTTTAGTTTTAATTTCTTAAGGAACCTCCACACTGTTTTTAATACTAGCTCCTCCATTTACATTCACTCCAATATAATGGTTCTGTGCCTCTACATCATCCCCAAAAACTCCTTGTTATGTATCTAGATACCTATTTTTCTATATGATATATGATATAAATACATACATACAGACACATATCATGTAGCGAGTCATTCTAATAAGCACAAAATGTTACCTCATGGAAGTTTTCATTTATGTTATCTGATTAATGATGCTGACATCTTTTCTTATCCTGGTTGACCATTCTTTGGAGAAATGTCTATTCACATTTTTTCCCTATTTCTTAATTGGTTTATATGTTTTGTTTTTGAAATATAGGGATCCTTATATATTTTGGATATTAATTCCTTATGATATACATGGTTTATAAATATTATCTCCCATTCTAGTTGACATTTCGTTTGGGGGTGATGGTTTCCTTTGATATACAGCATTTTAAATTTGATGTCATCCCACATACCTATTTTTGTTATCATTGGAGTACTTTGTTTTTATATCCAAGGAATCATTGCCATGCTTTGAGTTAAAAAAATAAAATGTTAAAATAATTGAAACAGTATAGAATGATATTCCATGTTCATATTATAGGACATATAATATTAAGATGAAAAACTTATCTATAGGTGCAATGGAATCCTTATCAAAATTTCCCTGACCTTTTTACTGCTCAAATGATCGTGTTAATCCTGAAAATCACATGGAATTGCAAGGGCCTTAATGGTCAAAAATAACTGAAAAAATAAGATTGGAAGACTCACAGTTGCTAATTTCAAAAGAGATAACGAAGTGGCACTATTTAATATAGTATGATAGTTGATAAAATATATATATATATAAAACACACACATAATTGAAATGGAATTAAAAGCACATTTCCATGGTTAACTAATTTTTTACAGGGTGACACATTATTAAAAGGGAGAAATAGGGCCTCCCTGGTGGTGCAGTGGGTTAAGCAATGCACTATGAAGCAAACCGCAGCCACTGCAGTGCGAGTTTGATCCCAGTTGCCGGCCAGGGAGGGACCCACATGGCGCAGCAGGCCTCTCCTGCCTGGCCCACTGCTCCCCTCAGCAGTGTACTTCCGTTGATCTGCCTGTTCTGCTCCCCGCTCTGTCTGTGGTGAATCCTCTCACCCCTCCATACCACTGGCCTATACCCCAGTGCTTGTGTGCATAAATAAATAAATCTTTAAAAAAAATAAAAGGGAGAAATAATAACTTTTTTCAACAAATGACAGTGGAACTTTCAGATAGATACATGCAAAACAATAAAGTTGAGAGAATTTTATTCCAACTTCATATCATATACAAAAATTAAATAAAAATCATCAAAAATTGATCAAAAATCAATATAGGACCTTCTGAAACTCTCAGAAGGAATAAGAATATACAATTATGACCTATTTTTAAAAATAGTGACTAAACCACTTTGGAAAACAGTTTGGCAATTGTTCAGATACTTAAAAATAAAGTTACCAATTGAATGATTCCACTCCTAGGTATGTATTTGGGTAAATTAAAACATGTCTATTCAAAAGCTTACACATGAAAGTTTATAATAGCATTATCCATGATAGCAAAAAGGTTGAAACAGCACAATTATCCTAATGAAAAAATAAATGTTGTATATTTGTGTGGGGAAAAAAATTAACAGCAAAATAGGAATGAAATACTAATACCTGCTATGAAACAGCTGAATCCTGAAAACTTTATGCAAATTCAAAGAAGCTACTCATGTAAGACCATATATTATATCTTACTGTTAATAGAAAATGCTCAGAATGTACAAATACATAGAGAAAGAAAATAGATAAGTAGTTGCTTAAAACTTGGGCAATAGCTGGTAGGATAGGGACCTGATAGCTAAGGGATAGATGTTTTTAAGACCATTTTAGAACAAATTTAGGTTTACAATAACATTAAGAGGTAGATATAGAGATTTCCCACTTATCTTCTGCCTTCACATATACATAGCCTTTCAAAATATCAACTTCATCAACAGAATGGTGCACTTTTATAAAAAATGAACTTACATTTATACATAATAACCCTAACCCAAAGTCTATAGTTTTCATAAGGTTTCATTCTTAGTATTGAGCATGGATTTGGATAAATGTATGATAACATCACCATCATTATAATGTCATAGTATTTTTGTTGTCCTACAAATTCTCTGTATTCTGCCAATCATCTCCCTCACAAATGATCACCTCTGTTAAACACTAATATTTTTTTAATTGTCTTTAGAGTTTTGTTTTTTTCCAAAATGTCATATAGTCAGAATCATGCAGTATGAAGTCATTTCAGGTTGGCTTCTTTCACTTAGTAATGTGCATTTAACCTTCTTTCATGATATATATATATATATATATTATCAAATTAAATTTTCACAGCTTGATAGCTCAATTCTTGTTGTGCTAAATAATATTCCACTATCCAGATATACCAGTTTGTTTATCCATTCACCATCTGAAGAACTTGGTTACTTCCAAGTTTTGGCATTTAGGAATAAAGCTGCTAAAATATCTGTGCAGGTTTTTGTTTAGACATAATATCCCATTTTTTTGAATAAAAACGAGGAGAACAATGATAGGAGTGTGTAGTAAGAGTATATTTGATTTTAGAGAAAGTGCCAGACTTTCTTTCTCAGTGATTGGTCCATTTTGCATTTCTGTGAGCAACCTATGAAAGTTTGTGTTGCTGTAGAGTCTCTCTATAATTTGATATTATCAATATTTCAGATTTTTAGTATTCTAATGGTGTGCAGTGTTGTTTCAATTGCATTTCTCTGATAATCTGTGCTCAATAATCTGATAATCAAGTATTTCTTCTGTGGATTGTGTTTTGTGTTATATGTAAAAATACTTCAAGCAAACCCAAGATCTTGTTTTTTTTTTTTTTTGTATGCCACATATTTGGCTATTTATTTTTGAAAGATGAATTATCCTAGCATACTTGATAAAAATCACATATACTGATATTATTTAATTTTGTTTACATTGTCAGATTTAATTTGTTAATATATATTTTAAAGATTTTGTTTTCATTTATGTTCATGAGAATCAGTGGTCTGAGGGTTTCTTTTCTTGTGATGTCTTTGTTTTTTGGTATCAGAGTAATGCTGACCTTATAGAATGAGTTTGGAAGTATTCTATCTAGCATCTTATCATTTTATCTCTCTATCTTTTTTGAACAGTTTTTTTTGTTTGTTTGTTTGTTTTCAATTCATTTTCTGTTCTCAATTTTATTCATTTCTGCTCTTTTTTTGTTATTTATTTCCTTCTGCTTTCATTGAATTTAATTTGTCCTTTTTTCTGGTTTCCTAATGTGAAAACTTAGAATACTGATTTTAGATTTCTTCTTTTCTAGTACATGCATTCAGTGCTATAAATTTCTCTATAAGCTTTGCTTTCATTGCTTCTACAAATTGTGATGAGTTGTGCTCTTATTTTTTTCAAACTGTTTTTTAATTTCTATTGAGATTTACTTTTGACTTATGCTATTTGAAAGTTCATTGTTTAATCTCCCCATATTTTGAGGTTTTTCCATTTATATATCTGTGAGTGACTGCTTTTTTTATTCCATTGTGATCTGAGAAGAGAAATCTTGTAATTTCTATACTTGTCCAAGTTGTTATGGTGTATTTCATGATATAGAATATGATCACTTATTGAAATGAACTATCTTGGTGAATAGCTTGAGAAAAATATGTGTTCTACCACTGTTAGATGAAGTAGTTTATAGACAGCAGTTATATCCAGTTGACTGATGGTATTGTTTAATTCACCTCTGTCCTTACTGGTTTTCTACCTACTGGATCTATTCATTTCTGAGAAAGTGGCATTAAAATTCCCAACAAAAATAGTAAATTAATGTATTTATATTTGCAATTAGATTTTGTGCCTGATATATTTTGACATACACACAAATTAACAATTATCATGCCTTCTTAAATTATTAACCCACTTGTTATTGTGTAAGGTCCTTCTGTAATCCTGACAGCTTTTCTTACTAGAAGTTTTCTCTGTCTGAAATTAATATACCAGCTTCTGTTTTCTTTTAATTAGTGCTAGAATGCCATATTTTTCACCACCCAATTTTAATCTGTATGTCACTATATTTAAGGTGAGTTTCTTGTTGATAACATAGGTTTAATTGTGTGACCTGTTACACTTTGATAATACTGAAGTGTATTAGCTTTCAATTAGTGAATTTAAATCCATTGGGTCCAAAGTGATTATTTATTCACTTAATGTCCACTGTATTCTTTATTTTGTCTTTTATTCTTTTTACGTCTTTTGTGATTTTAGTTAATGGTTTTTATAATTCCATTTTCCCTGCTTAGCATATTAGTTTTAATTCTATATAAGTTTTACAAATAAGCCAATAAGTAGAATTTACTATTTCTAATTTACTATTTTAGTTTTAATTTTGGAGTTACATTTTTGCCTTTCCATCTGTGTACATGTTCCATTCACCCTCCACCAACCTGCCAATGTCAGTATGCCTTTGCCTCTACACCCTATCCTCTCCTCCATCCTTGCTGTTCCCTCTGATAACCATTCATTTTAGAAATAGAATGACAACAGGTTGAACCCTAACTGTCAGCAGATAGACAATACAAAAATATGTAGTAAAACATTATATAAAAACAATATAACAACATGTAAATGTTTTACATTAAAATATAAACATTCACAATGGGTATTCTATATGACATGTTTTATAAAAAAGACTAAAATTTGTGTGTGTATGTGTATGTATTGTTATATCTGAAATAAAAGAAAAGGAATGTGAGAAAAGATATATCAATTATATCACACAGAATTGGTACTTAATCATAGTTAAAGAAAGAAAAAAATATAATAATTTAATCTTAGGTAACTTTAATAAAATGCTAACTAAGAATGTAGAAAATGGTTGAAAATAGTCATACATATCTGAAATGCTATTTTAAAGAAATTGAGATACAATTTTATAGTTCTTTAATTTCAAAGAGAATAATTGGGAAAATAAAAGTTGAAGAAATTCCTGATGAAACAAATTGCAAATTGGATGAGCTCTCTAAAAATCCATTTACTGTGAAATGTTACAACTTTGAAATGAACATAACGATCATTAAAGATAAACAATTTAAAGAAATCTATTTTTCCTAATCCAGAGCTTAAAACAAAAAGTAAAAGCTTAATGGGAATTATATAGAAGTAAATATCAACACAAATTTAGGATCTTTAAGATGGAAACATTGTAAAATAAACTCAGCAAAACAGTTGATGTTGTTTTTAAAAATTGTTACTTTAATGAAGTGGCCTTTCACATTTGGGCTATGGTGTTTAAGGGTGGGAGGGAGAAAGTTATTTGAGACTATAGGGTATGCAAATCTGATATATTCTTTTAAAAACAGCATAATTATGATTATGGTTAATGTAATTTGTACCTAAATAACACAAAAAAATAATTACAAATACAGAAGAGAGCATTTCTTCTTATTACATGTAAAACCTTAAATAAAACAGGAATCGTTCTCTCATAACTTTGAGAAGTGCACTATTTATCTAATCTAACATCTGTGTAATCTACTATACTTTCTATATACCTGTATTTCTCTATCATAAATTAAATATTTTTCTAAGTCCTGGAGTCAGTGTATATCAGTTGTTTCTACTTAGTGTGTTAAAACTACTCACTGAAACTGAAAGCATAGCTCAGCACATTTGTTTCATGTTTTTATTTAAGTTCTATAAATTGAACCTTCAAAATATTGATGATATTAACAAAAGCCTCTTTAAGATGGGATTGTAGCTACTCTTTTTTTTCTCTTTAGAGAAATGTAAATATGCCAATGTCATGAAAATGGACCTATAATTTTATTCAGCAAAAATACTTCTAATTCAAGATGCTTTGGTGACTGCATTAGAAAAAAATACATTTTAGGGGCCTCCCTAGTAGCGCAGTGGGTTAAGCAAGACACTACGAAGCAAACTACAGCCTCTGTAGCACAAGTTCGATCCCTGCCTCTGGCCAGGGAGGGGCCTCACATGGTGTAGCAGACCTCTCCTGCTTCACCCGCTGTTCCCCTCAGCAATGTGTTTCAGTCAGTCTGCCTGTTCTGCTCCCCACTCTGTCTCTGGTGAATCCTCTCACTGCCTTGGACTCTGGCATGTACCCCAGCTCTTGTATGCATAAATAAATAAATATTTAAAAAGAAAAAAATACATTTTAACTGAGATACTATAGTTAAGTAAAAGTTTAGAAAATTCACAATGAATTATAGAGTATTTGGTTTTCTGTTTTTAAAAAAAAATCTCAAGTGCTAATTTAATTGCAAAACACCTGGAAATGCAACACACGTTTTATGTATTTATATATGTATTTTTTTACTCTACTTATTTATTTTTCTTACAATGTTTGCTTCTTTACTCAGGTGTAGTCCCCATTGAATTTCCACCATCAGTTCATCCATGATCACCATAGTCCCTTGTACTCTTCTGCCCCATCCTCCTTTTGATCCCTTTCCCTCCTCTCCCCTGAAGAATGTTTCTGATTTTAGTCGCCTATTTATTTTTGTTTTATATTATTGTTGTTTTCCTTGATCACCTATATTTCTCCTATAAGTGAAATCATCTGGTATTTTTCTTTTTTCTTCTGACTTATTTCACTGAGCATAATCCGTTCCAGTTCCCTTCATCTTGCTGTGAATGTCATTAGTTTATCTTTTTTTGATTGCTGAATAATATCCCATTGTGTATATATATCACATCTTCTTAATCCAGTTGTCTATACTTGGACACTCAGGTTGATATCAAGTCTTACCTATTATAAATAATGCTGGAATATACATAGGGGTGTGTGTATTCTTTTGAATTATTGGTTTTGTAACCTTTGGTTAGGGTCCAAGGAGTGGGAGTGATGGGTTATATGGTAGCTCCATTTTTAGTAGACAGAGGAACTTCCATACAGCTTCCCATAGTGGTTGGACTTCTTTGTACTCCCATCAGAAATGTAGGAGAGTTTCTTTTTTTCCACATCCTTACCAACATTTGTAGTTGCTAGGTTTTGGGTGTTTTTGTTTGTTTGTTTGTTTTTGTTTAATATGTGTCATTCTTACTGGTGTAAGATGGTATATCATTGTAGTTTTAATTTGCATTTCCCTGATTATGAGGGATGTTGAAAATTTTTCATATGCCTGTTCGCCATTTTATGCACACATTTTAAAAGCTGTTGTAACGTTGTCATCTGTTATAATTGCTAAAATGGTTGTTCTAAAATTACCCCTTTTGAAATGGTCTGAAGGAATATTATTTCCTTTTTATATCTACTGTATTAGATAATCTTAGATAAAATTTTATTTCATAAAATGCAGTTTAATGGGATTAATTCATTGCGGCCATAACTTCCCCATTTCTGGCAAGTTACTAAACCACCCAACAACAGCCCTAAGAATTTGTTTCATTTTCAGCTAGAAATTTCTCTATTTCAAGTTCCCTCCATATTGACACATTGTTTACTACATTTATCCAATGTGTTCACTAATTCAAGAGCTAGTTACCATTAAAGAAAATTATTAAAATATTAGTAAAATGCCCTTTATATCCTCTTTTCTTTGAAATTCACCATTCGGATAACCAACAATTTATTAATTTTCTTAAGTAAAAGGAAATATAGAAAACAGTGCAGTTTGATAATGTTAAGTTACTCCTGACTCTCCTTCCTCTCCACTGCTTACTGTGATGTTACTAGGAGGACACATAATTAGAAAGGTATATTATAGGGGAGGGAATGAAAGACCAGTATGACCAAATTCAGCAATCCACTATCTATTTCCTTTCATGAAAACCCTTCTCCCCTCCCCTGCTCAATATATTCCCTATGCCTTTTGTTCTCCATTCCCTAAGAATCACCACTCCTTATCTCCCAAGCCACCACTTTCCCTCCCATTTTCATATTCTGTTTAACAGAAAACCAGCCCCAAGCATATGTGTTATGAAAAGTTGCTAGACGCATGGGGAAACTCCACCTGAATGTTAGAGCCACAATTAGGGGGGAAATTATTTTGTGATATCCAAAGCACTTCAAAATGCATTACTTTTAAAAACAGTGTTGTGTAAGACAAATCCTCTGCTGATTTCAATTTTAATATTGTGTTTAAGCTGCATTTTTTAACTTAAATGCTAAAATAGGCTTAACTGAAAAATGAAGCAATAAATATATGTTTTGAGGGGAAAATATGTCTACATTCATTCTTTAAATTCTTTGTTTTTTAAGATACTATGCTTCCCCTCCATTACATGTTTACTTGCTGTTTGACAGATCTCAATTATTGTAAAACTCCTGGCATTTTCCACCCCTTTACTCCTTTCACCCCAGTGGAATTTGGGGAGAATATTTTAGACATACTAAACTGTCTCTAATACTTTTTTTTTCTGTTAGATAGAGTTGCCTTGCTTCTCCTTCTCTATGTATTAGGTAGATGATAACATCCTACACACACATATATACACTCTTAACAGGAATTTTTAATATTCAACTTATGGTTTTTGTTATCAAATACCTTATTTATGTTCTTTCTCCATTGTTTATAATCCAAGTTGAAAAAGTGGTGAATATTAAGTCCATTAAAGATACCTCCAAATAGAATTAAGTAGCACTGAGGTACAAAATAAAATAATACAATTTTGTAGACAATATACAGGGGTAATTTTTGATGGAGCTAAGACATGTGGCTTTGCATTCTATGGGTGGGCCATTTTAACCCGAATCCTTATAGGGGCTTATATGGAAATAGAAGACATTTATAGGGGTGTTGTTGGCTTTTTAATGTGTGTGGACTGTACAAGATTATTTAATGATTATTTTCACAAATAAAAGTTCCAAGGAAGTATTAATAAGCAAATGTGGGACTGCATGAGACAACAAAATCATGGTTTGATTTGTTCAGGTATGGGGAGGGGTTAGGTTGCAGACTACTGCAGTTTAATTTTGAACCATATTTACAGTATATATGCTGTCATCCAGGGCTTTAGCAGATGCCTCTACAGATGCTAGCAAATCACAGAAGCCCTTGAAAGCAGACACAGCTGAAGCAAACACACAATTACAGAGAAAAGGACTGTCTTCACAGGCCATTTAAGCACTGGTTGGCCAAACAATATTTGCTACTTAAAACTATTCAACAGCTGTATTCTGCATGTGCCAATAGCTTTAGAAAAGTTTGAGCTTTCAAGTTTGAAGTTAAGAAGGTAGTGTTGGTTACTCCCACCGCATCACCCCCTATCCCTCACACATCTACCCATTACAATTGAATCTTCTGGAATACACAACAAAATGAGATAATGCACCATAAAAAAGAAAAGAAAGGAAAAGTCAAACAAGAAACAAAATAGAAAATGCTTAGATCACTGCTGCAGAGAATGTAGCAACAATAAAATGCTATACAAATTTTGTAATATCAACACAAAGGAATGGCATGCCTCATATGTGGATTTTTATTAGCCCCCTTGGGGTTGAACTTCAGAAACAGAAAACACAGCTTCAGCTATTGATGTCCTCTTAGCAGAAACCAAAGGAAGATAGCATTTCTAGAAGGCATGTTTCTTAGACCTGGTATAGAGTACTGAAAGAATTACTGGAAATGACCCAGCAATGGAATTGCCTGTTTATATGAGAGTACAGTTCCCTGAGTACAATACTGTACTCGTCAGTATTGAAATACCAGAGCTTGAAGGCAATTAATGTAATCACCAATCCTTGATTGATCATTGAAAGTGATGAGTCTATTTCTGAAGATTTTGGAGACAGGGAAGAAAAAGAGTTATCTCTAGGTTATTCCAGGGAGACTACATTAAGATTTACTACAATCCCTATTTTATCTTCTCTTAATACAGAATCTGCACTGTGGTCTCTTACATGAAAATGGGTTCGGAAAACAAATTTTGGGAAGGGATAAACTCTTGTAGACATGGAAGAGAGACTTCTACATTTGGTGGGCTTGGACCTTATGTTGCAAATTAAATATGTTATTAAATCTTTGGACTCCAGGTGTTTTTTGATAGCCTAGAGGTTGTCTTAGGGCTGTCACCACTACCACCTGAGTTCAGTCACCGACCAGTGAGCTAACCTACTTATGGCACAGCAGACCTCTCCTCTTTCACCCTCTGCTCCCCTTAGCAGTGTGTTTCAGTCAGTCCACCTGTTCTGCTCCCCACTCTGTCTCCGGTGAATCCTTTCACTCCCCACCCCCCGCCCTGCCCCTTTGACCTATGCCCCAGTTCTTGTATTTAAAAAATTTCAAATAAAATGTATTTGGACTCCATAAATAAAGTGAGATGTGCCATAGAATTGTCAGTAAACTAGTACAACTCCAAAGGCTCTAAAGAACATGTCAGAATGTCTTGGTTGTAACTAGTAAAGGACCAAAACTCAGGCATTAAAATCCATATGTCTGATCTGACAGAATATGAAATTGGGCAAGGTTACTTTTTACATTAACTTATTTGATCTAGAATATTGCAAGAACAGAGAGATTTTTATTTTGAACTTTAATTTATCTGATTTTTTAATATTTTGGGACCTTAATTGTGAGGGGACTTAATCTTTTTGATTTTAATTTTCCTTTAGAAATTCATAATAGAAGGGAAATTATATTCAAATATTGGTCATCTCTGTTACTGACATGTTATTGCAGTCTCTATGTACTCTGTACATGTGTTGCTTTCAGCTTCATTGTTGCACTTATTGGGCTATGTTGAACTAAATAAATGTACAATATTTGCTATGGAAAGTCGAATAGGGAGTGACTATTTAGTCTTAGTGTAGTGAAAATGTGCAGTTGCTCCAGCTGATGTATTTTTATCTATTTACATCTTTTAGCGATCCCGGGGTGATGAGAACGACAGAGGCACCAGTTGGGAGCCTGGCATCATGAAGGTAGGGGCAAAAGTGTCCGAAGTGACTATAGTCTTTTCCCCAAAAGGAAATAGTAAAAGCCCTGCTTGGTGGTAGATTTAATAGTAATGTTCAGTTTATTAAAAAAAAAAAAAACAAAACAACAACAACAATGCTATAAGGTAAAAAAAAAATATATATATATATGGTCTATTAGGGTGATAATCATTCCTAATGTATTCTCCCTGTGAAGGGGCCTCAATAATTATAAAACTTTTGCCTCTTTACATATCATGAGAAATGCAATGATTATCTGAAAAATATTTTTTGGTATAATAGCCCTGACATAATTTGCTTATCTTTTTTTTTTTTTCCTCTTGGATGTGAAATGCTCTCAGGGGAAAAATGGCATAAAGAAGTTGAATAAGTCAAATCTAACATAAGTACTCTATTTTATCATTTGTCAAATATAAAATTAATATTTTGGCTTTTAATATCTTATTGTCATATTTATCAAACCATTTAAAATCTGGGTGTTGAAAAAGTACTATTTATTAGTTTGCCTTAAAAACACAAACAAGCTACTATAGCAAAATCAATTATTAAGTTTAAGCTGCTGAAAACCAGCTACAACTCTAAAATTCGTACTACACATAAAAACCAGCAGAATTTCTTCCAAAGACATGGTAGTTGTGAACAAAGTTCAAGCTCATTTAAAATCAGTGTCTCTTAGAATCTAGTGAGCACGTTGTTCAGACATGGAAAAAAAAAGTGAGTCCATATTTGAATAGATACAAGTAATTTTGAATTTAGATACTGAATTATGTTGACTCATATAGCTTTTACTACAGTTTTAAGTGATCACGTTCATGCAAAAAAAAAATGCTTAGAATCACCAAATTTGAATTTTCTGTTTATTTTTTAATTTACAAATCACTTTTGTAACTATTTTATAAGATTATAAAATTATATTTTTTATTTTATAAAGTGATATTTTTGAAGGTTCAAAGAAGGAGTGTAAACTTTTTTTTTTTTAAGTGATGCAAAGTAGAATATGTGGTAGGGATAATAAAATCTCTAGGGTGTTTTGGAATATAGACCAGTAATGAAAACATGGAACCTAGTTTATAAGTTAGAAGGATAATATGTGCTATAGAAATAATAGGAGAACAAGTGGGAAAATGAAAAATATAGAAACCTTGTGTGCCTAAGGAAAGGCATTGACATTTTCAAATGATATTTGATAATGCCATTTCTGTAAATATGTTTTAAGTACAGAAACCTTTTGCATGTAAAACCTGTGGAAAGTTTTTCTTAGGAAATCTTTAGAGACAACTAGAAAGCTTTTAAAACTAAAGTTTGTTTTCACTTTATGAAATGAATTTCCACATACTTTAATATATTCTGAAACTAAGTATTGCTTGGGTATTCAAATAATTTCTACACTTTCCTCTTCTTTCTTATTCACTACCAGAAGTTAACTTTTTATTTATTTATTTTTAATTTTTGTGGTGTGGATCCGCCCATGGTACTGAATTGTTTCCCAGTAGTGTTTCCTTGTTGTGGACTCTGTGCAAGCATATCTTGTAACAGTAGTAATTTTATATCTTTCTTTGCTTGAGTTTGATAAAGTAGTAAAAATGTAATGGAGATACAGATTATTTAAAGTCACATTGGTATGGCATTTACTACCTTTGTAACTTGATCAAATCATTTAAGCTTCCCAAATTAAGATTTTTTTCATTTATAAATTGCTGTAATTATAGATATATTTTATAGGATTAATAAGAATTATATGCACTATTATAAAAGTATCTTACATAAAAAGTCTGCCAATAGACATTAGATCTGTTTATTCTCCCCTTTAATCCTTTCATGAAAAAATAGTACTGATTCATTACCACCTAGATTTCTACATAACTTTATTCTGATGCTGCTAATTGTGATGATTGTGAATCATATAAATGTGATTATTTTAAGTGAAATATTTTTAATAATTGGTTTCTGAAACTGTCTGAATATATTGGTATAATCCACATGTGATCTTTCCATTTCCATGTGGAATTCACGTGATAAAAACATTTTGTAGATAGGAAATTAGCTATTGTTATCAAAACTATTAAATGAGTTAACAATACCTGACAGGACTAGAACAGTACCTCTTTGGATATAGACTGTAACACTTGACAGTGTACCAACAAATATTTTGTACTAATATTTTCTTTCCATTCTATATCTTAGGATAAGCCATTAACCACTCTTGGGTCCTTTGTTAAATATCACTTGTAACATTTTACTATGTAAGTATAGTTGGTTAAAATAATATGTATATATTACTTTAGTTCATACATAGGACAATGTGTTAGCATGATTGTAGAATTTCCTAGATATCAAACTAATTTCCATATTCTGGACAATGGTATAACAAATGGCTCCAACTCAGGGCTTAGGATCACCAAAATTATAATATTTTATTTTTCTTTTACTGAAAGCAAAAAGATAACTAGAAATCCATTTATAAAATATATTTCTTCAATATCAAGTTCCTGTGCTTTTGCCATGAATTTGGATAATTGTATTTCCGAATTTCTGCTTTACATTGCTTAGAACTTGTTTTTGGGTTTCCAAATTAGCATTACCTTTAAACTAATCCTACTTTCAGAATTCTGTCCATCCTCTGTGCTTCCCTATGTATCTTTACAGACTTAATATAGCTGCCTGCCTTCCTGACCTGAGCATTCATTCTACAAGTAATCTCACACAATGTAGAGAGCTAACTCTATTCTCCTAACTCTAATTGCTGATCAAATAACAAAAAGTAGCAAAATCTTTTCTGTAACACTTAGTGAATTCCATGATTGGAATTCACATGGAGTGTCTGTGTGTGTGTGTGTGTGTGTGTGTATTTTAAAGAGTTTAGTAAGTAACAAAGTAATGGACTTAAGGACACATCCAAAGTGATACTGAGTTGGGTCAAGTTGCTCTGATCTTAAAAGCTTGAACTAGAATTTCAAATGACCTTGACAATATTAAGAAGTTATCCATCAAAAACAGTATAAAATTTAATAGAGACAAGTACAGCATGGTACAGGATGGGGAACAACATTGAATGAATGAAATAGGTATAGGAGCAACTGTAAGCAATTCTAAAAAAAAGGTAAAAATTATAAGGAAAAAAATTGAAAGTTAATCAGTATTGAATTGTTGTTAATTTTCAAGAGTTTATAGGACACTTAGTTACACATTATTATGAGCTATCATAGAACAGCAGAGAAGTAATCTTTTGGCTGTGTAAAATCTGAGGATAATCCTCTTCTGAATTTTGCTAGTAGTGATAAATTTATATTGGCAATATGTTTATTTGGTCTGTATCTATTTTTTGAGACCTTACTGAGTAGAGGGTAAAGTGCTAAAAGCCTATCATTTGCTAATTCATTTTAATTGCCTGCCATAGGTAGCAAAATAGCATTCTTGTCAAGCAAAATATCTTATATCATGTTCAACAATTTTATTGTATTCTGTAGTTAAATATTTTACATTTTGTCTGTTCACCATGTTTTCACTTTAAAAATTGATGAAAAAATAATTAATTGTACATCTCCATCTTCATTTACAGTAGACAATCAAGCAGAGTGAATGACTAAAATATGGGAATGGAATCAAAGATGAACTCTTTCCAGTTATTCTGGTACTCTTAGTTTTATACAGTTCTCTATTTTCTACATTCCCTCAATATGAGTTAGGGGTAAGCCTAGAAATTTGTTAACTCTCTTGACTTCTTTGTGGAGATAATCAACTTAAATTTTAACCAATCTAAAAATAAAAATTCAGAGTTGAGTAAAGTGAGCTACAATCCTACTCTTGCATCAAAGTGAGCTGTTACCTGATATCCAAACACTTAAGTTAAATTTGTTTTTATTAATTTGTCTTTCTTAAGCTAATTTTATTAAGGTTTATGTCAGTTGCAATCAAAGAATTTAGAAACATATATTTGCCCCTGGTAATCTTAGTAGAACCATAGTGTAAGTTAATACTCTGATGATATCAACATTCTTCCCTTCTGCCTGCTACCACCAACAAGAGAAAGGATAATTTTACTATCAATATTATGAGATTGAGGCAGATTTACAACAAAATATACAAAATATGTTAGGCAAGGCTTTGGTATATCTGAGAGGTAAATCTGAGAGGTAAATTCCCATGAATTTTAATGTCTATGATTTAGCCTTGAGTTGTGAAAATATCACAGTGGTAAGGATGAATGCCAACATGATACTTATCAAATAAAATGTATGATGGCCAATTTTATGTTTCAGCTTTTCTGAGGACAGGTCACCCAGAATCTGGTTAAATAGTACTTTTGTGTTTGTTTGGCAGGGTGTTTCTTAATGAGATTAGTATTTTAATCATCAGATTAAGTAAAGTCAGTAAATTGTCCACTGTGTGGATTATGTTTATATAACACCTGAATGGCCATGGGATACACAGATTAAACATTGTTTATGGTCTATGAGAATGTTTATGGTTGAGATTAATTTTTGTATCACTGATCAGTAAAACAGACCACCAGAACAATGTGAGTAGGCATCATCCAATCCCTTGAAGGACTGGCTAGAACATAAGACAGAGGAAGGGCATAACCTCTCCCTTTCTTCCTGCCTGCTTGAGCTAGAACATTGGTTATCCTCCTTGGACTTGGAGATGTACACTATGAGCTCACTGGTTCTGCAGTTGGCAGACATTACATTGTGGGACTTAATGCCCCATAATTCCTCTCTCTCTCTCTCTCTCTCTCTCTCTCTCTCTCTCCCCCTCTCTCCCCCTCTCTCCCCCTCTTTCCTCCTCTCTCCCCCTCTCTCCCTCTCCCTCTCCCCCATTTTGTCTGTTTCTTCAGTGAACCCAGGCTGATAAACTCTCTTTATAAAGAGTGTTAATGAGGTGGGGCTTTATCGAACCAGTTGAAAACCTGGAGAGAATAAAATACTGAATAAACCAGAATTTTCTCTCTCTGCCTGTCTTCATGTTGGGACTTTGGCTTCACTTGCTTTAGACATGGATTTGTGTTAGAGCTTAAATCATATCCTCGTTTTAACAATTTTGGACATAGACTGGAAATATAACTTCACCGCTCCTGTTTCTCTAACTTACTGACTACATATATTTGGACTGCATAGTCATTATGAATGAATGAGTCAATTCCTTAATATCTATCTATTTACCACCTGTCTGCCAAATCTATTTATTTTTATGTTGATTCTATTTCTCTTTAGAAGCTAGATTAGGGCCTCCCTGGTAGCACAGCGAGTTGAGCACCTCACTGTGAAAAATCCATTGCACAGCAGCACAAGTTGGGTCCCTGGCCAGGGAGGGGACCCACATGACACAGCAGACCTCTCCTGCCTTGCCCCCTACTCCCCTCAGCAGTGTATTTTGGTCGATCTGCTTGTTCTGCTCCTCACTCTGTGTCTGGTGATTCCCCTCACCTCCCTTGACTCTGGCCTGTACTCCATCTCTTATTTGCATAAATAAACAAATTAAAAAAAAGAAGCTAGATTAATACATGTTTTAGTACCTAGTACAACACTATCAAGTGGAACTTTATGTGAATGATGGAAATTTGTCAGTAGAATTCACTTCTGTGTGGCTACTGAGTACTTATATGTAATTAGTATAACTAAAATGCTTAATTTTAAATTTTATTTTGAGTAATTTACATTTAAATATCCATATATAGTTTGTATCTACCTTTTAGACAGTGCAGCTCTAAAGAACCAACCATATTTTTAAGTATTGCTATTACTTATACATTCTTTAAAGGTATGTTTTCTTCTATTCTGTTCTATCCTTTTAGTAATTGTTTGCAACTTCAAGACACTTCATTATTTTTATTTTATAAAGGAACATAGTAAATGTTTCCTAAAGATATATATCAATGTGGTTGCTCAAATGATGGAGTTATAAGGTAGCTTTATTTTCCTTGTATTCACCAAGAACCAAGTAATCACATTATAGTCATCACAATTCCTTCAATTCCTTCATCTCTGCTTTTGAGTTACTAATACAGCTCCTTTTATTTAATCAATATGAGTAAAAAACTGCAGTTGATTTTATTATTAGTCTGATAATTTCCATAGAAGAACGCCATAATATTCTTAATAGAAATTATACTAAATACTAGTATAAACACAAAAACTCTTCTAAAACAAGAGTATACAAATATGACTAAAAAAATCTGTGTACACTATAGTTATTATTATGTATTTATTCCTAACTACTTGCTGCTAAAAAAGTAGGAATAGTTAACAGCTGTGAAAAGGTGTTATATATACTTCTGCTGAGAGTCTCTTCTACTTTTTCTTATGCAGTTTGTACTTACTAACTCATAGATTCTATTGCAAATAAAAATCTAAATGGAATATTTTTATAAGTGCTGAATTATCAGTTTTAGTGGTTCTACTTAAGAATATCAAGATTTGTTTATTAATGGAAATGGCCTCTTAAAAAAGAATCAAAGAGGGAAGTTAATAGAGTGTGGTTTATGTAATTCAAGACCAGCCTGACCAATTTTGGCTAGATAAACCAATGTCTTCAGTAAATATGTATTTGACATTAGTTATTATTATTTAGTCCTTTTCTAATTGCTGAAAATTCAGTGAACAAGCCAAAGTCCCTGTGTTCTTGACTACATTCTAGTTGGGAATAAAACTAATATAAAAGTAAACAGATTAACAAATAATAGTTTATAAGGGACATAAAGAATAATAAAACATGATATAGAAAGAATAACTACATGATACTGGCGGTGGAAATGAAAAGGGCTATCAGTAAATATCTCTCTGAGAATGTTACATTTGGGTAGATTTCCTGATAAACTAACAGAATGACTTATATGATAGTCTTGAATGTGTGTTCCATATAGAAAAAAGCTCCAGAAACACAAACAAAAAAAACCTGTGTAGCAAATATGAAATTGGGCTGAATAAACTTAGAGTTATTTTCTTGACTGTGTGTTTTTTTTTTTTTTTTGCTTTTTTAAAAAGTTCATTTTCAATACCATTGTCCAAGAGTTGAGAGGCACTTCCAGTATGTTTTATTTACTTTCAGTCATTTACAAAAACACTGTTTTCCGTATTAGCTGTTATTGAACTCTGGGATCATATGGCCATTTATAAATTGAAGTGAATATTTGCTTGTTTTTGGGAGAATGGAACATAAAGTTATTTTTCCTCTGGATGAGTTTAAGTAATTATGTGATAGCCACATATATTAGATCATTTAGATTCAGTCATTGTAGAGACAGAAATTATACTGCATAATATTACATTTTCACTTTATATATTGTGATTGAAAATTTTAAAATGAGGGAATATATAGGTATTGGCCATATTGCCTCTCAGCATAATTTATATAAAAATACAGAAATAACTCATCGTGGCATTATAAATGTCAGAATATCTATGAATTGCTTTTTAGTAGATATTAATGCAATTTGGAATTCTAGCAATAAATCAATTAAAGTGGGCTTGGGACAAATAATAGGTCATAATCTGAAGGAGAACATTCAATGTTTTCTAAACATTGTGAAAATCGTAAGCTAAAGGCAGTTAATATTGCTATACAATAACATACGTGTGTGTATAAACACACATACACATACTGGTAAAAGCATATATCATGTATTATGCTACATTTAGTAAATGCAAAACCCATGAATTCTTAACATGTCTATAACACAGGCAGCTGAACTCATTTAAAATGCTGGCAAGCATGAAGAATGACAATCAATGATTCCAGTATTCAATAAGCTAGTTTTCTCCCCCCCAAAATGGTCTGCAATTTCACCATACCACAATATTACTTTTTTCTAGGTTAATTTGCTATGAGAGTCAATCTAGCATGGATTTTTAGATATTTAGTTATGAGAATCTATAACAACAGTGTATTTAAAGTAGTTAGATATCTCACTTAAATTTAATATTTTAAAAGAGAAAGAGAAATGCTTTAACTAACCTTATGTGCAATCCTAGGAAATTTCCCCATAGTGGTAAACAGTGACAAAGTAATTTTCCCATTCTCATTTCAAAGGTTTCAGTCAAAACTAAAGCTGTTTTACTTATCATTTTTTAGCTTTATTGGGGTACAATTGACAAATATAATTGTAGGACATTTAAAGTGTATGCAATAATATATACATATATGCATGTATGTGTATATATACAAACGTGTGTATGTGTGTATACACACTTTGTGAAAGCATACCTCTATTGAGTTATATCAGAAGCATCACCTTAAAACTGTTGACAAATTACTTTGCTCCTAGTGGAGTAAAAAATGATATAAACATCACAATCGTGACAATTCTCAGTTCTTTCAAACAGGTAGAGAATCATAAAGTTCAAATTCAATGTAGTCTCCTCTGTGAAATTTATCCTAAAATAAATCTAATATTAAGTCACTATTGTGGGAGGAAGTGGCTGCTAATTTACTTTTGTGACAGTTAAAGCAAAGAAGACTATTATGTCCCAGGCATGGAAAAATTATGTGCTTTATTTATATTTAAAAAATGAGCATCAAATGCATGTCTTAGATTTAAAGCATTAATTTCTATACATTATTAAATTTATTTTAAATTATGAAATTAAGTATTAAACGTATTTTTCTCTTGATGTAGGGAGAGTACCAGGCTTAATGATGAATGCAATATCTGTAACAGGTTAGAGATTTAAACTATCGCATATAAGGATGCATGGACAGATGCCATCTTTTGGCAATTTATGAAATTAATTCATTGGCTGATGATTCATAAAAGGTCAGTTAATTTGTACATTTACTGAGACACTGATAATATATATAGATAATAATGGTCTTGCAACTATGAAATGGAGATACTTAATTGCATTCTAAGAAATGTTTTAAGTTTTAGAAATATTTTTTATAATGACAACTCTAACATTGTAACCATAGTCACCCTTTAAAATATGGAAAGATCTTATAACTACTGAGCCTTTGATACTTTTTGAGTTGATAAAGCATCTAAGAGTATACTTTTGAGAAAATAGAGCATTATCTATTCTTTGTACTTGAAGATCACATTATTTGTTCAAATGGTCAAAACCTATGTTTTGAGTGTTCCCTTTTCCCTTCCCCCAGGATTGGATTCAGTTTAAACACTTCCAGTGACCTGGGCATATGTACGAAAGAGAATTTTTAATCGAATGAAAAATTATGACTCATCACAATCAAACTTTAAGCGACTTTAAAAAAAAAACTAAAAATTAATCAATATGTTCCATAGTTTGCAAGTAGAGTTGCTTCTGTGTTGTAATGTATTATTTTCAGAAGTTCCTGAAAATATTTAGTCAAAATACTGAATCTTTTAGCTTCTACTCTTTCATAGATTACCCACTGATAAATTTGCCAGGGTTAAATGTCTGGTCAAGCAGTGTTAAAACCAATATTTCTAAACTTTTCTGTGCATATAAATCACCCTGGAATATTGTTATAATGAGAAATTGGATTCTGCACGTATGGGGTATGGCCTGAGATTCTGCAGTTCTAGAAGTTTCTCTAAGATGAGGTTAGTGCTGCTGGTCTGAGGATCATGTACTACTTAGCAAACGGATATATATATATATATATATATATAATTCCAATCTACAAATTCTAAATTATTCTGGTAGTTGTCAATAAAAAACATAATTTGCTTTTAGGCAGCAATCAGGCAGTTTCTTTAATATAACAATCTTAGAGTAGTGTATTTTGTTTTGTTTTTTAGTTTACTAAGACTTTAGAAGTTATTAAATACAACTCCTCATGTCATGGTTGAGGAATTTGAGTTAGGGAAGTTTAATTTATTCTCAAGGTCATACAGCTAGCAACAGAATGTGGAGGGAAACCCAGGAGTCCTGACTACTGTTGCAAAAAGAAAACAGTAACTTCTTTGGAATTTATTATATTCCTCCCTAACACAAAACCTTAAGCATAAGTCAATAATGATTAGTGTTTCACCTTTCAGTGCTCACAATAGTTTAAATGATAGCTGTATCATTGGACTTAACTGACTTTCCTAACAGTTAAAATTCACAGTAGGCAACGACTTCTTACAATAACAAGAGTATTCACACATCCTCTTTCTTCTGGAGTCCACTTGCAGTTTTATTATGGACATTTCACTTCTTAATTTTCAGAGCCTGGGGAGCAAGGTGGACAGAGAAATGAATGGGTCATTAGTTAAAAGGCAAGGGTTGAATTTGTAAAAGGTTGTGGCAAAGTAAGCAACAAATGGGAAAAAGTGAAGGGCATCAGTATTGATCTTGCTCTCATCTTTCTTTCTGTCTTCTTGCTTGCAAGTTTCTATTGTGTAGTTTCTCAAACAAAGCAGACTTTATTTATTGTGTAACTGATTTAACACTACTGAACTAGTCCATCATCTGCTAACTTGGTCCAATTAAAAACTGGTCATAGGGAAAAGCCCAGGAATTAAGCTTATTTGGAAACACAACTTCTGTTTAATTTATGTCCTGTCATATATGTCTTTTCTTCTAAAGGACACTTTTCAGAAGGGTGCTTTATAGAGGTTGTTTTTTTCCAGATTCTAGGGTTCCTTTCTATCACCAGGTCTGGTTGAGTCCCTGAAGAAAGTACAGTTATGTTTCTGATCCCACTTCCAAGTCCCCTAAGGTTATTGTTAAAACACTTTTGGAAGATTATCAGTTATTAACTAATATCGTGGAAAAAAACCACGAAATATCCAGAGCCACCTTTTATAAATTATTTACATAGTGCATGGCCCTTTACTATGATGTTTTCATTCTCACTTAAGCCTTAAAACCATAAAAGTTAAGTATTATACAATCCTTGTTTAGCATTTCAGGAGACATCAGATTTAATTCAATTAAAATTATCAAGCATGAAGAAAGAAATGACAGCCAAGGGATTTGAACCAGGATCTGCCTTATTTCAGTGTCAACTCATACTTTCTTGTCGCCTCGGTCTAATGAGATGTATTCCTAGATGAAGTCAACATTCTGAACAACAACAACAAAATAATAATCCCCCCCTTCCCCCAACGTTTTTCTTCTCTGCCACACAAATTCTTGTAGGCAGGTAGGTGTTCCGCTTCGCTCCCTATACTTAGCCTCTCCCACGCCCTCTGCAATCTTTCCCTTTGCTGCTGGGAGCGTCAGAAAATGCTACTACAGCTGGTGAGTGGGCAGGTGCAGCCACCATCTGCTCTAGGAGTCCAAATGCGCACAAGAACTTCGCACCCAGGACCTGGCCCAGGCACCACGGATTCCAGAACCTGCTGAGGACAGGGCTAACCCCGCCCCCTCGCGGTGACGATTGGCTGAACCCTGTCCAAGTGCGAGACACTGATTAGTGAAAGCGGTTGTCTCCTCTGCAGTTAGGGTGAGACTTCTCTAAGGAGGTGAAACCGGTCGAGGGTGCGTGAATGGGGTCCTCAGTTCTTCCTGCCCGAAGGGTCCTTGAGAAGCCTGTTTGTTTTTCCCGGCGCTTGTCTCCACCCATCCTATTCTTTCATTCGTTGGACCTGGTGGGCGGGTGTTTTTTTATTGGCCGGGGGGCGGTGTCTGTCCCTTGCCATGGTGAGGGCGGGGACTCCGCCGCGCTGAGCTTGCCCTTGTGTCTGGTGCTCTGTAGAGCTGCCGCCGCTGCCGCTGCCGCCGCCGCCGCTGCCACTGCTACTGCTGCTACTGCAGCCCGAGCATCCGGGAGCCGCCGCCGCCGCCGCCGCTACCGCCACTAACGCTGCTGCTTCCACCGCTGCCACCTCCCCTGCCAGGACCCCAAGACACACTGAGTGCGAGCGGCGGCTGCTGCTTGCTTGCTCTCCTTTCCCCCCACCCCTACCTTCCGTGACCTACCCACTCCTTGCAGCCCTAGTCCGCACCTTCCACGACACCCGGCATTCCTGCACCACCTGCTCAAGCAGCCCGGGCGGGCTCTGGGACTTGCTCTACGCACCGAGAGGAAGGCAAACCTCGAACCTGTGTCTGGCAGACGGACTGTCGCGGCTGCAGCACCAGCAGGAGAGGAAACTATTTCGCCCACCGAAACCCCATTCTGCGGGTGCTCTATTGCTGTCGCTTCTGCTGCTGCCTAACCGCGTCCGCGGGTTCGAACACCGCAGCGGGTACCTTGGGTCCGGTTGGCGCCACGAGGACACCAGCGGAGCCCTGCATTCTGGTGCCCCGCTCACCAGCATCTCCTTGCTCCCTCGTTCTTTACCCAGCCCTTTGGCGAAGGGACCATGATTTGGAAACGCAGCGCGGTTCTCCGCTTCTACAGTGTCTGCGGGCTCCTGCTACAAGGTAATCCCCGCCCCGCCGCGGGGAACATCAACTTCACGCCCATTCCCCATCATCTCCACTCCACCCCATATTTCCACTCTTCCTCTTTCAGTCCCCCAGTCCCCGACGATTTCCTCCCCCACCCCTACTCCCGGTGCGGCAGGGGGCAGTGGCAGTTTGCTCTAGACCCTCGAATTTCTAGAGCTGGCTCAGCCCGGCTCTCCCAGCAGTTAGCCCCTTACGCGGCACCTTTCGCCTTTTCATTCACCTGAGCTTCCTACATCTTTCACTCCCCATCCCCATCAGCGCCCCCCACCCCCTTCCCACGCCTTTTGGCTGGCAACTTGTGCCTTCTTTGAACATTCAGTGAATGTTCAACCCCCACCAGCCACCTCCCACATCACGCTCTCGACCGACCCTCTCCATCTCTTGTCATCTTTTTAACCTCCCCCTTTTCTGGTGTGTTTTTCTTTCTCCTTCTCCCCATCATCATCATATCCTTGTGTCTTTAAAAAGTGTGTGAGAGCCTGGGAGCGAGCTACCGAGACGGCGAGAACAGCAGCAGCGGCAGCACCGTGTGCATTGCAATAACATCCCCCGGGGGGAAATGTGTTGTGAGACGTGTCATTCACTCAGGAAGAGAGAGGAGACTGTGTCTGGGATTAAAGAAAAGAAGAGAAAGGGAAAAGAGAATGAATGAATGAATGAGCGGGGAAATTAAAAGGAGGGCAAGAGGAAGGGAAAACAATTACAAGACCCAAACCCACTTTATCAACAAACCGACTTTTTAAAAAAATTATTATTCAGCCTGTTGTGTTCTTTCCTTTCTTTTTCTCTTTCTTTTTCTCTTTCTCTTTCTTTGTGTGTATATATATATATGTGTATATATATATACACACACATATATATTTAGCAAAGAAACATGCAACCTAACAATTACTTTACTGCTTAAGAGATTTTTGCTCATGTTCCTCACCTCTTCATTCGCTGTCTTTAGCTTCTTTCCGTAATTAATCGTATCCTTTCACATAAAATATAAGAACCGTAGTCACCGCACTGGAGGGAAACCTTACAAAAAACACTGTTATTATGCAAATTACTGGTTTGGTTGTGGTGTGGCTAGGAAACTGGGGTGCATTTTTCCCTAGACCTCCTTTTTGGAGGACGATGCTGATTGTGAAATAAATGGCAATATATATGGAGTAGGAGTGCTTGGGGAGAGAACACTTTGGATGGTGGTGTAGGTAAAGGCGGCATACTAGGGATGGATGAGCAGGGGCTATAAGGCGGAAGATTGTTGCTTTGAAGAGTGTAGTGTAGGGATGTGGCTTGAGTGAGAGATTCAGGAAGGGTGGATGTGAAATGATGGTCGATACGATTTTTGTTAAGCTTTGGTTACTCTTGATATCTTGATTAATCTTGGTTCACCTCTAACCCCTTTGCCTTCATTTGTGTATTTGTTGGAAAGATAAGTTGATCAAATTTATTTGTCCCTGAGTAAAAGGAATCTGAAAGTAAGACACACGTAGACCTACAGGCGTACAAAACCCAATCGGGCTTTAGAGGATTTAAATGAGGTCAATGAACCATCTTTCAGCAAGTTCTTGGAATGCATCCTCTCTCTTACACTCCTCCGGGATGTATGCGGGACCCGACCGTGTTTTGTATATGCATATTTATAATTGTGAAAGAAAAGGTAGTGGGACAAAATATCTCCGAGTTAGTTGACCTTGCAAAGATAGTCTTAGACTATTTTATAGTAATTGTGTGAATTTTATTTTGGATGTAAATTTCAGGCATGTCATATTCCAGAATCCCCCAGAAGGCAGAAAGCTCATTTTTCCTGTTTAGCTGCTTCGTCCCATTTCCCACTGCTCACACACCCTTTCCCTTGCCCAAGTAACCCGGGCGGCTGACACATTACTTGGGTTTCTCATCCATGCTGAAACATCCTCCCAAAGACCCCACTTCACCTCTCAGTAACTTGCATTTCTCAGCTCTGCTCTGTGTGTGTGTATGTGTGTGTGTGCGCGCGCGCGCGCGTTGGTGTGCGCGCGCGCGTGCTCGCTCGCCACACCGGGTAGAGGAAGTGTGATGTGGGGAAATCAGTTAATTTGGTGATTGCGATGAAATTCGACACCGCTGGATGTGTTTTCCCTGCCAATCTGTGTCTGCTGGCCTCCGCACGTCATTGCACACACTGCTGGGCTGGTGCGAGGTTATTTATTATAGAGCATGTGGGCAATGGACTGCACTTGGGGGTCGCCTCTGCTCTGTCTTCAACATTTCCCTGTGAATTGTCTATTCAGTGCACTGCAAAATAACTGTCTGCCGGTGCCTCTCTCTCAGCCTGGAGGAGGATTTTTCTTCCTCTACTCGGAGAGATTCCATCAGCTGCATTCTGTTTTATTAAGGGCATGGGTCTCTTTTAATAAGTGTGTAAACCAATGATTAAGACAGTGCTGCTTCTCACAGCAGATTGAGGGGTTGGAGGTGGTAGGGGTGTGGGTATGCCAGAGAAAATGCTCCACTGCAACCAGCAGCAGCACCACCAGCAGTTCCAAATAAATAAATAAATAAGTGACCTATAAAGCAACCAGCAAAAGAGCACCACCCAATAATGTATGCATGCATATGATCATCTTAGATAAGGCAATATTAATTTACCAAAAAAACAGAACAGGGCTTTAAAAAAAAAGTGGAAGGGGGAGGGGCACAAAGCACCATTGGATTGTCTTCTCATGTTTATGGCTGCCTCACATTAATCAAACACTGTTCCACAGACAGATCACACTTTGTTGATATTGCCAATTTCTGCTCAAACAAATTGTCCATGCCTTCCTTGTCTTAGTCTTGGCTGAAAACATTGCTTTAGAGTTCAGGTTTATGTTTCTCCCACCACCCTACTGTTTTATTAGGACTTGGTTAGATGATAAAATGAAAGCTTTATTTCCTGGACACAGATTAAATACTTAGCAGATCTTCCTTTCTATGTTCAGGGAAGAGAGGGTGTTTGAGGGAACTATTAAGCAACTGATTTTGGCTAGGGGGAATTTGCTCTGCCTGATAGTAGTTATGACTAGGCAAATACTATAGGCAGTCAACAGCTTCTTCTTTTTACCTTTATCATCATTGTAGTGGCATTCTCACACTTAAGTAATATTAATCAACTTACTTATCCCTGGTATATATTTCCTTGCTTGTAGTATATATTTTTTAGACAGAATGTTTATTTAAACATAGTTACTGCGGTTTATATTGTTATGATTTTTTTCTCGGAAGTGAAATATATTTTTCAGCTTGTTAGATCTGTACAGTGATATGCTAGTGGTGAAAATCAAGTCAATAATAAAATGAGTAGGGGAGAAATACTTAAAATATTACATTCTACAATATTTACCAGTTGTCCTCAATAAGACTTTAGGAACTGGTTAGGTAAAAAAAATGACATTTTTTGACTAAAGTATAATTTGTAATATTGACTACTTAAATAACAAATTTTGATTCATTATTAAGCTATAAGCATCATTTATTTTACACTATCACAGAGGAAAAATATGGGATAAAGACAGAAGACACTAAATGTTGTTTATCTTCAGAACTCTTTTTTTTTTGAGGTACAATTGGTTCACATCCTTGTTAGTGTTTGGAATTATAGGACTTTCCCTCTCGGGTGTAATTATGGTAGTATTCACATCAAAAAAGCACCCATAGTCCTACACCACAGTCCAATTTGCAGAGAATATCTTAGAGAAATGGAATTCTGATACACCTTATACCTCTCTTGGCTGCAAAGTAGATCCAGTTCAATTGTTAGCCCTATATTCCTTTCTTTGCCTGAGGGGGCACTGCAAAGATTGAGACTGTCTTATTTAACACAGGAAAGAATTCTAGAAAGGGCAAAAAAGAAGGCAAACATATAACTAGAAAGCAGACATGCACAAAGAGAGCCTGATTTTGTGGAAAACTTTATTTTCTTTTTGGAGTTAGTCTTACAAGAAAACATAACCAACACAAATACTGGGACTTTAGTATCTTGCTTTGGTGTTATGTATTATGACAATCATTTCTTATATTTAGAAAGGAAGATTTTCTAATTAAAGATCTGAACTTACTACATTCCTCAGTATGTGTCATGAACCTTCCCTTGTAGAGCACTAGATACACTTAACAAAATACCAGTAAAACTTTTTAAATGCATGTCTTATCTACTCTTTTACTTAGTAACAACCTTCATCTTGCACATTTGTTTTTATGCTAAATGCAGTTCTGGAATATTGCTCATTCTTTCCTTTTTTGATTAACAGCTGGAACTTTTAAAAGGAGAATCAACACATAAGGGTCAATAATTATGATCTAGTGAAGCAGACACTGGACTGTTCTTATTTAAGAAGTTTTGAGCAAATATGAATTCCCGAACAGTTTTGCATCTAGATAAGGATGCTTACTTCATTGTCCTTTCCCCATTTCTATAATTATTAGAACTCTGGGGATTAAAATGACAAAGGTAAGCATTGACTTAGATGGTTGCTCCACTGGAAGACCAAATACTTGAAGTGATTTCTTCTCTTTTAAATAATGGGGCATTATAATTTCTCTTAAAGATAAGATTTACTTAAATCTCTTAAAAAGCAAATAGAAATTCAAAGACACATCCTAAGAATGCATTTTAAAATATTCTGCAAAGAACATCAAAAATATTAATTTTTGTTTATAAATAAGGAGTATAGAGTTACCAGATGAGTGAAACTAGATTTACTTATTATGAAAGTTTTTTGGATACACATAGAAAATATAACTTATATTGATGTTTTATTTGATCATGTTGGCATGTGTTCTATGACATTTATTGAGAATGAGTCCTCTTTTTAATAGGCGTCATTAAGCCCCCTTGGCAAAATTGTCCATTGTGTAGCAGCTGGCTGAGTATGTTGAGGCAGAGAGAAGGGAAATCACAAACCAAGGAAGCAGAACTCACAACTTTGAAGTCTGAAGCCCTTACTTGTATTTCAGATATTTGTTTATTAACATTCTTAGAACACCTCCAATGGCCAGGAACTACCAGATGAGTTTCCTGAAGGCAAACCCTGAGCCTTACTTACCCATATGTTCTTCTTACTCTCAATTTAATAGATACATAATAAAGTATTGGATTGAATGATGGATATGTCCTAATTAGTTCTGATTGAGTTAAATGGCCCCTTCTATTCATAATATATCAGTATTCACTTTGCTAAATAATGTGCATAATATTTTAACATTTGATATGCTATTGGTTTATGAAAGTTGTCTTATAGAAAAGAAAGCAGTAGCAATAAATCATAGCAATAGCTCTTGATTTACATCTCAAACAAATTTGCAATCTGATCTGTTATTCTTCACACGATGTTTCCATACCTGTTTTTTTCCATGATTAAACATCCCAGATATTTTGCATTGGATGACAAATTCATTACATAGAAAAATAAATAAATAAAGATAGAATGAAGGGCATGATTTAAATGTACTGATTTAACCTACAATATTTAAAAGAACAAGTTTATTGCCAACATTTCATTTGAAAATGTCAAGTATTTTTGGAGTGCAATTCTATAGTATAAAAAAAAAAAAACGTATCTTCTGAAAATTCCTAGTGTAAAGAGGTGGGTGAGGATTAACCTAGAGCTGTGGCAGCTGAAGCCCCCTGCTGTGTGATGATGCAAATGGCATCTCAGGCCTAATGTGCTCTGCAGCAGAGAGTGAGCACACAGGAAATCAGTCATGTGGCATGAGTGAAATGGGAAGTCCTTTCATTGCTTGTAGGGGTCACAAACCATCATTTATTTTTGTTTGTTTTTGTCACCTGCAATTATCCAGAGTATTTGTAGTCACATGAATTCATAGCAAAGCAAAAGAATGTATATTTTGTTCAGGTTAAAGGTTAATCTAATTTTTAAAAAGCCCTAATAAAATTTTCAATGTTCTTCATCAAATGAATGATAAAGTTTTCTTTCATTGCAAACTATTAGAAGCATGAGTCAGTTTAGTGAGGATGAATAGTAGAATTAAAATAAGATTTCTATGCATTTGTTCATATGTTTGAACACATGTAAATACTGTATTATGGGATCACAGTAGTTTTAGAAAAAATAACAATTAACTATTCTGTGTATGTTCATGTAGTTTTAGCGTCATAAAATAGAATTTGTATTAATATTTCCTCTCTGAACAATATTATTTTTCACTCAGACAAAAGCATAAAATAGGTCCCTTAAAAAAGTAAAAGTTGTGTAACAATTATTATGGACTGCCAACCACAGATGCCTGTCAAATAATAGTAACAAATGTAACTGTTTATTTTGATTTCTTTTGCTACAAATAATTGAATGTATTATATATATATATTGATTTTTTATTTAATAAAATGAGTTCTGTTGGTTCTGTTAATGTGCTCAGTGGGTTCTTTAAACAGATAAATTTGTTTTCATCTTAGAATTATGTAGTTTATTTAAAAATCAGGAAAGTAAGTATCCTTCTTAACTAGGTATCAGCTAAATGTTGATGTCAAAACCAGAGATGTTACTACTGAGAAAGGAGATATTTCTTAATCATCTGTCTGTCTGTCTGTCTCCCTCCCTCCCTCCCTTCCTCCCTCCTTCCCCCTTCCCTCCCTCCTTCCCTCCTTCTATGTACAAGTTTGAACTGTACTATTACTTTTAATACTGAAGGATTCTTCATAATTCAGTAAGTACTTAGAGATTGGAGTTTGCAAATATGAGATGTGACTAAAGGCAAGAGTTTATTCTGTTTGCAGTCATTTTATTTTACCCCTTTTATGAAGGTTAAAATGGAATTTTTGAATAAATTTTAAACTGTAACAATGATTAACATTTCCACTTAAAAACATACCCAAGCAAAGTTTACAATTTATGAATTTGAAATAGATCTCAACACTTACTCTGGAACTTCTTTTGTGCTTACGAAATGGAATGATGATAATGTCCGCTATCTAACAGATAGGGCTGAGGTTGTAAGGAGATCTGCCATGGAGAGAGCCAGCCATTAATTATTCACATTCTATTTTAGAGGTCTTTGAAGTAAATATTAAAACAGCCATTATTCAACATTGGGGATAGCTCTTTCTGAGTTAGCAAATAATTTTCACTTGATCATTTTAATTATCTTTCAGCCATTTGTAAGCTAAGGGGAAACCTCTGTTTAGTGATAGCTAAACAGTTATTTGGGGGGGGGGGTCACATAGGGATACTGATGGCATTAGGGAGGGTTTAGGAAATGAAACACAAACATTAATTTGCTTTGAGGAACATAAAATCTTAAAGCTAAGTGTCATCAAATAGTGAAATAGTTTCAAATAAGAAACAAAAATCATTTTATAGGTCAAATCTACTCTCCACACTTTTTTATATATTTGATGATGGCTTATTTACAATAGCAGTGCATTGTTTATTTAGTCATCTTTGGGAATAGAGTGAGAAAGCACCTTTTTTGACAAGGATGTGCTGTCGCCTGCTAAGTTTTAGCTGTTATATTGATCCATTGTAATTTATAAAACTAATTAATGCGTTCTTGTAAAAAAAGATTTTTAGCTTCTCTGCTAAAATTGTTCACATTTAAAAATGCAAGTGCTTTACACGTGCTTACTTAAATATGAAAAACTAAAATTTATAGTGTTCAAAATATGTTTTTACTGTGTTACTAAATTCATATATTACATTAGCTTGTTCTGTATCATCCCACCCCTCCGGAGGAAAATATTCATGACATTTATGCTTTCCACTTATTTCGTACCTTATATATCCTCTGATTTTCAGTCTTAAGTAGTACAATTAGATTGAAATGAGAAATAGCTAGAATATTTGTATTTATGAGAAAATAAGAAAATATATAGTAAGTTTCTTATTTTTCACTTATTTTATTCCTTCAATGCTATCAGTTTTATGTGCTGAAGTCTAAATATTACTTAGCTTATTTTATACTATCCAGGAATAAAATTCCCTCCCCTCAGAAGCATGATACCATACTAAAAGACCCATTTAAAGAAATTAATGGAGAATGAAGAATAGCTAAAGAAAGGGAGTTTTGCTAAAAGATATGTATGGCATACTTTCACAGGTTGGGTTTTTTTTCAATCTCCAAGGCTGGTCTCCCAATGTTATAGCAAGGATAAAACATGTACAATGTGCTTATAGTTGTTTTTGTAACATTTTGTGAAAGTTCAGCCTCCTTAGTCTCCCAATAAAAATGGCAAAAAAAGGAGGAAAGGAATGTGAGTCAGCCAGCCAAACACACAGAGAAATGCCTGGCAAAGACGACTAAATTAGCATATGCTAGGCTGAGTATTTCCCTCTGTTGTTACATAATCCCTTTCCAATAGGAAATCAGTCCTCATACTTAACCCTTTCAGTAGGTATGATGTTCTCTTACTGTAGTATTTTTATTTTGTTTGATTTATTCTCATGAATTGTCTAAATCATCTATTGAGGGGCTTTAATGTCAAATTCTTTTTTTTTTTTCTCTCTTCAGTCTTCTGTATACAAATGTTCCATTCTGTGCCCAACTTCAGAATTCAAGAATCAACTTTTCTATAGCTCTCACTGAGAGCATCTAATTAACATTTTAGGCTCTCTTTACTCATGTGCAGCTTTCATTAGAAAATGTATTAGTTCTATGAGGTCCCCCTAAGGATTCATAATACTCTAGTTTGTTACATGTACTGTGATATTCAGTGTGCCTTAATTATGCACGTGTCCTCATTTCAAAGCCTTTTCAGGGATCATGAGGGATAGAACAGGGGTCTGGCTGTAAGTTCGCTGTCATGTATTAATGTGTAGGTGGTATTCAGAGAGGATGTTTCTGAAAGCAATTATATATCTATGACTCTAGTATAGCAAGCAGTTACTCACATTCTACACTTACTAGTTACCCTGCCAAGGCAGAATGAAATTCACCATTGTCATACATAATACAGTATCTGTTATTTCTAAATAGTTCTTTGCTCTGGGAACGAAATAAAATAATGAGTGAAAATCTGTATTCCTTATCCTGAATAGGGATTGTTCCTTTCACTCTCCCAAACAAAAAGAAGAATCAGAAATTGTTTCTAAATCAATATGCTATTCCCTAACTAGCCGATTAACACATTTTGCTGTGGTGGGATTTTGAAGTTATGCAGGTTCTTATTTGAGGCTATAGATTTTTGGATAGTATTAATTGCTTTTAATCTTTATGGGCTGTCAAATAAAAGTGCATTGCCAAATTTGATTCATTATAATTTTAGTTTTGAGTTGGATACAGTTTGGGAAACTGAAAATACATAATACCATCAAAATAAATTTGAGGGAGCTACGGAAACAGAGATAGAATGAGAGAAACTGAGAAGGAAAAATGTGCTTTTTAAGAGAGATTTCATTTGTGAAAGGATAGTTGCAAGAATTGGCTAGTTTAGAACACATCTCCATATTTGAGGTGGATATTTTCCTACATAGTATATTAATTTGAGAATTCACTTTTATTAGTTATACCCTGGATTATTTGTATTAAAGCAATAGGGAATTTGAGTTTAATCTGCAAATATAACTTTTTTCTTTAATTTATGACTATTAACAATGAAAAGCATTTTATATGTTGATATACTATTTTAATAATAGTATTTCATATAATTGCATTGTTTTAAAGCCATAATATGATTAATGGTAACTTAAAAAATACTAATATTCGGAAGCCCATATTTTTAAGAGAATTTTGACCAGAATCTGATGGTTTGTTTTTTCTTTTTGAGCACAGTCTAATATTTGTTTAAGCAAACTGAAGAATGTGATCTGCCCTTATTGATTGTTTTAAGCACTTATGTCTTCTTAATGTAAGAGAACTAAGCTTTTTATTTTGTCTATGTTATGATCTAAATAACCTTTATATATTTTTATTACAGCATTTTGAATGTTAGATATTTATCTATCTGTCTTCTTTCATGGACTATAAGCCCCCAGAGTACAGGGTCTTAGTCTTTATTTTATTTTAAGTGCCTAATCGGATATCTAGTTTGTGTCCTTTTTAAAAATGTTTTCATTTCATTGATTGATTAGTTCTCTCCCAATTCATTTAATTTTGACACATCTTTTAATTAGATCCAAATAATATTTAAGTATTTGCATTATAATTGCCAAAATGCCAATAAAGATTTCAGAGGAGAATAAATATTTGCCATGAGTTTGTATTTGTAATGTGCAGGGGGGACAATAAAAAATGGATACTAAGAAACAAGCAATTCTAAATAATGACATACTTCACAAAATGTGAAATCACTGCTTTTAGTTAAGATTGTCTGTTCAAAGTTAGACTAAAAGCATTTGTCTTAAAGCTTTGAATTGTCCTAATTTCTCTGGGCATACTAACTATGCTTATCTTTTTTTCTACATTTTAACTATTTCTATTCCTAGCCTCCCAAATATTCATGATGATGTCTTTGGGTAAACATAAAGCAAAATCATCTTATTGCTCTATTTAGAGTAACTGGTATTTCTGGATATATGTATGAACAAAGAGGAATTACAAACTGGCCTTGATCTGCCAGATTATCATATCAGACTGACCTCTTTTGTTATTGCCAAGCTATAGCATAGAGATTCTCTGAGCAGTCCCTGAACTACAAATTCAGGGTACATTCTTCTTAAATAATTTGGCAGACTTCTACCCTTTGTATTTATAAGACTATATAAGGTAAATTTGAATATTTGCGTATTTGTTTTTTTTTTTTACTGCTTAGTCATATGTCGCAGTCTAAGACACAGGCTTGCTATGGTTGAATTTGATTTATTTTCTTACTATATTTTGAAAGACAGTGGGAGGTTGGATAGGCATATTAGCTGCTTTTTGAAGTAAATTTACATATAGTTACTGGTTGCTGAACATCAGGGGAGAGAAGACTTTCTATAATTTGTAGTGACTCCATTGCCACATATTTTCTAAGAACACTATCCTTGACAAAGTCCCAAAGAAATACGGCTTTTAGAGCTCTCTTTGCCTCTCCCAGGGGCATCTGCCTGGGAGTCTTCATTCTTTAACTCTTTTTTTTTTTCATAAATAAACATTTCTTTCCAAGACAAAATATATATAGCTTTTCTTAAAAGGCATATCATTTATTCTATAAAATAGAAGAAATTAATTTCCTGATGTCTTTGGACTTTAGACTGTTTCATGAGGCCCTGATTTTGAAAAGATATTATTAACTTACCTTAAATTTTATCTGATACTTGCTCTCGCTCTCGCGCTCTCTCTCTCTCTCTCTCAATAAACTTTACTCTTTTGCTAAAAAAAAAAAAAAAAAAATTTATCTGATACTTGGTGCTGAAATCACTTTTATTCTCATACAGAAATGTATACTCACTAAATGAATGCTCAAAATATATAAAACCAGCTCAATTTTTAAGTGTTGTTGCTACTTTATAAAGTTGATATTAATAATTGTGTTCTCCAATGGATTCTGTTACATAGAAAATTTTGTTTTATGTTAAAACTTCAGTGTCTGTGTGATCCTATTGCTATAGAAGGATAACTTTCTTCTCTAATGTGATTTCTGTTCAGCCTTTCGTGATGAATTTTCCAGTATGCAATGAATAAAGGGAAGCAATTTTTGTTGAGTATTTTACTGTTTTTATTAAAAATTATTTTGGTGTTACTGAATTTTACACATTGAAATAACATTTTAATTTTTTGGTGTAATCACATAATATTGAAATATTGGAAATGTGGGGAAGAGTTTCACCTTTATAGTTCTCAATATTTTTAGTCATAATGACCCATTCAGAAATCAAAATAACAGTTTCACATATGAATTAAGGATCTTTAGCTCATATTTTGAACACTAAATCATTTTAGACCAATATCGTTGTCTGGATTCATCAAGTTAAAAACAATGCCTATAAAGTTCAACAAAAAAGCAGATTATACTAAGTGTGTTATCTTTATAGAAAAATTTAATGCAGGCTACCATGAAAAGGAAATTTTATGTTCAATAAGATTTGTAAACATATTTTTAAAGGTCAAGTGAAATTTATAGAAGATAGTTTCATAATCATCTTATGCCCATTGGCTTTTTTAAAAAACACAGAAATGCTATCGGTAATTAAAGATGTTGTGAACTTCAGTTCTCTCTATTGTTTCACTTTTATGTAGTATCTAAGATAAAGATATTAGTGGAGAGATATATCCATAGCTAAGTAGAGGTCTGAGAGAAGTGATTCAAGTCAGATTTATGTTAAAATTTTCTTTACCTAATATTGGTGACTAAGAATACACATAAGAAAACAGGACACATTGCGCTTGAAGGGTAAGAGGATTTTTTTTTTTTTTTAGTGTACCAAATATGTTTGATGAATGGGTATGGGCAGACTGGGATGACTATCATCTTTTTTTTTTTTATTATTTTATAATGGTATTTACTATAAGGTAATAGTAAAATTGATAAGGTGTTAGAATAGTTCCTCTTAAAACCTTCACATCATCTGGGTGTACAAAGATAGAGAATGGGTGTGACTTGGTGAAAGAAGAGACAGTAATAGATAGATGATAAGTCAGTGAATGCAATGACAGCAAGCTATATCTAGCATGGAAGGAGCTGAGAGGATGTTCTGCTGGGTATCCGTTATGTTGTTACCTATTCTGTACAGAGGTGATTTCATTGGCCTAATTCAAATTTTGACTGTTGACAGTATTTTGGAGCAGCAAGACAGTGGTAGGAATTAAGGAACATAAGTTCTTATCTACATCATCACTATTTTAGAGACCTTGAGTAAGTTAGTTCTCTTGCTGCTTAATTTCTTTATCTGTGATTGAGAGATTGTAACCACATCTGTTCCTTGGCTATGCACTATAGAAGGATATTGCAGGAGATTGCAAGCTACAGAAATGACATTTTTCTTTTACCTTTCCACCTAAAGATGTTTTATACAGTCAATTGTTTTATGTGTGATCTTAAATGTCTCATCATAATTTTGCTTTTTTTCTACCAATGAATTATTCAGTATTTAAATATTTTTAATGTGTAAAGATATTTTTTATAAAATATTTATTTATTTGTGCATACAAGAACTGGGGTACAGGCCAGAAGTGTGGGGGATGAGAGGATCTACCAGAGACAGAGTGGGGAGCAGAATAGGCAGACTGAAATACACTGCTGAGGGGAGCAGCTGGTAAGGCAGGAGAGTTCTGCTGTACCATGTGGGTCACCCCCTGGCCTGCGGCAGAGATAGTGGCTGTGGTTTGCTTCATAGTGAGTTGCTTAACCCACTGCACCACCAGGGAGGCCCCTTTATAAAGATAGTTTTATGCCCTATCTCTCTATATACATTTCAACGCTTTTTCTCTGTTAATTTATTTTATTAATTAATTTGTAGCCATTAGCCTGAGTTTGGGCCACACTTATTTTTTAATGGAATTACATCCATAGATTAACTTTAAAATTTAGTACATTGTTGATTCTTTAGTCACTTTCATTATTAGAGAGTAAACTTTATTAAGCTTTTTCAATTTTAGGTTCTGTTTTATATTTTGTGCATTTAATGATGATGTGTTAAAATTTCTACAGTCATTTTTAGTCCTCATAACTTTAGATTTTCTTAAGTGCAATTTATTAATTCATTGCTTCACCTTTTTCAGTAAATACATTCTGGAAGGCTGTGTGATAAATTCTGGTTATGCAAGTTAGTGAGAACCCTTGGAAGCGTGTTTTGCCTTTATGTAGCTTACAATCTAGTAGCTGAATCACAGACAAAACAAATTAAAATACATAATGCCTTAATTCATATTTTGTAAAATAAAAGAAATCCTGCTTTAGAGCAAGATCTTTCCACTAGGGACAGAATGTGGATATATCAATGAGGATATAAAATCACTGATTTAACAATAATATTATAGTGTTCACTGGGCTTTTAACATCTTCTATTTAAGGTTGGATTACAGAGTTCTCATTTTCTCCAGTCGTATATCTTGAAAACATTCTCAGTATGATGCCAGTTTCTTCTTTTTTATTAATACAAGTTGAAAGAAGCTGACAAGTGAACAAGAAATATTCAAGCATGCGCTATTCTAACTGATTTGTTCAAGAGGATGATTCATTTAATTTCATGAAGGATCAGTGGGCCAGAACAGTAGATGACCAGGTCAGCAGGGGGAATGTAAAGGAGAAGAGGTCTATGAGAACGATCTATGTAACAAGCAACAATATTTAGTTTTTTTAGAGCTGAAGTTCTGCTTGAACAATTCTGATGTTACCAGCGATAGTCATTTAAAGAGCTGCTGATGCCTCAGGGAAAACATTTTTAAAATGTCCTATCTAGAAACAGTGCTCCAGTACTATGTCATATATATTAAAATTCTATCCCTTGTTTATATAACAATATATCTTGAGTGATTGAAACCTATACTATGATAATATGGCTCCTTGAGACTGCCCATCAAGTGTTCCTGAAATCTGTCCTTCTGTTCAATCTTCTCTGAAAATGATTCAAGTTATAATCACCTGATCAACAAAATGGAAGCATGGATGAAAATACCATTAAAAAACTTTAAAAAAATGACATCAATTTTATATACAATTATTTAAAATATGAGAGAGAAAATACAATTTTTTGAACAGATTACAAATATTCTTGACATATTTATATTACCTCCTTTATTATCTAACTGACTGATAAATAGATTGCATCATGTTTTTGAAGATTGTTATATATTGGCAGTGGTGTCACTAGAGTAAATGATATATATTAAGTAGTAGATACGTAAAAAAGTTTAACATATATTTAAATTGGAAATCATAATGACAGAAGTTTAGCATGAATAGTTATTGTGTTTAGAGACTTAATTTTCTGGATTGTATTCAGTAGTACAATGCACAGCTAGATAAACCTCAGCTTTGTTTTAATATTGCTTTCTTTATATTTTAAAGGAAAATTTACAATTAAAGAATTCAGGTAAATGCTCTGTTGCAGGTTATAATTTATATGAACATAACTTTTCACTAAATAATTTATTTGGAAAATATATTACATTTTCCAAAGCAAATCTGAGATCTGTACATATTTAGAAACTTTTATAAAAGGAACTAGGTGGTGCTGTTCTGTCATCTTTGAGTTTTTAGTGACTTCTGTGGTGTTTTCTCAATTCTTTAAACATTTTTATAGGATAGGTACATTAGGTAAGAAGCAGGTTTGTTCTCAGTTTATTAATCAATTAAGTTTATATCAATCTTATATCTTTGTTTTTGACAGTATTTTTGTTTAACAGATCATTTCTTCCTAACCACCTTAGTTATGTCACAGTTTACAACTTCCCTCTTTAACATTTAACATTCCATCCTTTAACATTTCAGTTATTAAAATCTAAATTTTCATATGTTTAGGTGATTAAGCACTTTAAAAGCCTTTGTACTACTGAATTGACTTTTTACAAAAATTTTATTATATTAATATAGACAGAATTAAGATAGTGGACTTTTTGTACAGTTAGAGTTGATTTAATGTAAAATTGCCATAGGCTATAAGCTCAAAGAAAAAAATGTTATTTGAAATACTAAAAAATGAATTTTACCTTTAAAAAAAGGAAAAATAATTCTTTCCCTTGAAAATAAATGGTTTGCTTAATTTACTTCCCTGTAAGAAAAGTGACCTCAATTAGGCTGTCAGATAATCTTTTCTTTTCTTTTTTTTAAAGGTTTATTTATTATGCATACAAACACTGGGGTATAGGCTAGAGGGGCGTAAGGTGAGAGAATCCACCAGAGACAGAGCAGGGAACAGAACAGGCAGATCTACTGAAATACACTGCTGAGGGGAGCAGCGGGCAAGGCAGGAGAGGTCTGCTGTGCCATGTGGGTCCCTTCCCTGGGCAGCAGCTACAGTGCTACAGTGGCTGCAGTTTGCTTCATAGTGAGTTGCTTAATACATTGCACTACAAGGGAGCCCCCCCAGATAATCTTTTCATGTTTCAGTATATTGTTAAGTTAATTTTGCCTTCCAGTGTTCTTGGTGTTATCTGATAGTCTGAAATAATACAGCACACTTACTTCAAGCCAAATAACAATAAGGTTATGTTTTCAGATACATTTAGGTTCAGGAATGAAGGTACCAGAAAATGTAAAAAGATTGCATTATTTTCCCATCAGAAATCATATTTTGTTATGTAACAAACAATTGAAGTTATGTTTCCTAATGATCTTTGCAATAGCTTTGGGGAAGACTATGACATATAATGTATTCTTTAAAGAAAATCTCCATATAAACTAAGGATAAAGCGCTTTAAGAGTTCTACCCATGCACCTCCTTGTACAATTATAGTTCAATCATTTTGAATGTGAACAAAGTAATTTTGTATCCTTCTTATTTCTTATATAATAAAGCCTCCTTGCTGGTAGTTATATTACACAGCATTTAAAATTTACCTTATTTGAAAGTGAATGTAATATAGACAGTTCTGTGTTTTATGTTATCTACCAAATCTTTTATCTGTGGAAGACAGAATCAATACAGAATTTCAGAATGGTTCCATTGCATGCCATCTTAGAACAAGGAGAGATTATCTCCGAGATGACCATCTTCCAGACTAAAAAAACAAAATAAAAGCATTGCTAGACATCTGTGCTCATATTTTCCCTCTTAAAGTCAAATGTCACAAATCTTAAAGTGAAAAAGTCATATATCTTAGGATAAATGCTCATGGTTAAACAGTTGTCAGTTAAGAGTTCACAATGGGGAAATTGCATAAAGAAATTGGAATTATTAATTTACCAGGACTTCAGTTTCTCTCAAATGAAAGTTTTCTAAGATAGGCTGAGTAACTTTCCATTGTCTATGGTCATAAATTAAAAATTATAAATATGTGAGAATGTTAAGACTATAAAAATACATATGTTTTGGTTATTATTTGTATTACATAGTACTTTCTAGCCTATAGTTGCTATAATGGTGAGAGCAAAGATTGGACTCAACAAATACATTATGAAAGTATTCATGGATTTGCTGTTATCTGTAAGCTTAAAAATATGCTTAATGTTAATAATAATAAATGTTTTGTTTTTTTAAAGGTTGACATTTTGACTGTGATGCTAATAAAAACTGACTCATCATTAACATATTAGATAGCAGATTCACATTATGGAAAATTAAACATATGATTATCAGGGCCATCCGTTTTTAGGTAGCCTATTTAAAAAAATACCTTTTTAAGTATGGTATGGTAGAAATGTCTAAATCACAAATTAATATATTCCAGAATAATTTTTCACAGGTTATTTTATTTATTAAGTATCAAAATGCAGAATCTTTTATTGTAACTCTGGTGACTAACTATTGTTGCAGAGGTAAAACTAGAAAGATAGAAACTAAAATGCATCTCTGGCAATATGCCATTTCCTTGGACTGAGGATCTAAAGTTAACATTAAAATAATTCATGCATTTTGCATAATTTCTTGTGGCCATTTATTTCATGGAGATATAGTATTAGAATAAAAATGTCTCTCTTCACAGTTATTTTTGATGAAGATTAATCTTAGGTAAAATAATGTAAGTTAGTGATGGTTAGTAATCAGTGACTGCAAACAGATTTACTTGGCATCTCTCTCTCGCTCCCTCTTTTTTTTTTATTCCCCCAAGAACCTTTTCCAAATGCTTCTTGGGAAACTTCTGTAGAGTATCCTTTTCATCTTGCCATGTTTTATCAGTGATGAAAGATTTATATCTTATGGATCTAAAGATGTGTTTCACTTTAAAAGGTAGAAAACAGCAACAACATCAGGTAAGGGATTTTTGGATTTCTTTTGACATCAGAGTTAAATAACAGAATAGGTGAAAAAGTCAGGAAAGTAACTGTTTATAATTAAGAGAATAAAGCAACAATATAATGGAGAGCATAGATGTAGATATTTTGTACTTATAACTTTATTTTTCTTTATTATACTGATAGTATATATAATTTTCAAATGAGACTTTATATAAAATTATAGTTGATATCAGTAAATCAAGTTTGAAGAACCCAGTGGGTACAGAGATAGTACATTGTGAAGATATTTGAATGGAAATTAATAAGAATTTTGGATGATCTTTGGGGCAGTATATGTAGAAGCTAATTGTGGTGGTGCAGTATAGTAAAGGAGAAATTCTAACATTGTAATGGTTTAAGTTATATTAATATAAGCCAGATTTGATTAAAATTAACTCAGTAAATAAAGTTTGGGGAAATATCTTAACATAAACTTAATATGCTTTATAATTTATAGCAAACTGAGAACTTTCTGTATCTCCACCAGTTGGCTTTGATTATGTCAAGATATAATTGGTCTCAAAGTTAGTGTTCTACGAGGGACTGAGGTGATGGTGCACTGGTGAGATGGTAATGGGGAATACATGGGGATTACAATTAATGGCAAGTATATGTAAATTTTAAAATATTTTAATAAAAAAAAACAAAAAACAAAAAACAAAGTTAGTGTTCTAGTCTTCCTGTTTAGGTCATGAGTGGATCTACTGAAAGACCATAATTAGGAAGTGCTTGTGTTTTACAGTGCATTCCTAGAAGAAACTCTTCTTATTGTGGGTTTGCAGTTTAACAATTATCATTTTTTTCAAAAAGTATCATTATTTTTGGCTACATATGTTCAGGTGTGAAACTTGAAAATCACCACAAGAGAACATTTCTTAGAAACAGAGCAAAGTAATCTCTGTATTTAATTTCTAATGTGTCCATTGGCAGATCTTACAAAGAAAATATCCATTCTTTGAAATTAAAATACCAATCACTTGGGAGAGCATGGCATTTTTTAGGGGGGTGTTACCTTTCTTATCTAAAAATAAAACAAAAAAAATGCTTTTGGGAAAATACAAGCACTGGCAAAAAAAATTGCTTTTCATTTACTTAAAATTTATAGTGCACATTAGAAAGATATGATAAGTATTTAAAGATGAAGGGTTGTTTGCTGATCTAAATAAGTCAATAAATTAAGTGTGCTACTAATCTGAAATGGTCCCTATGACATCAAAGATAACAGTGTCACTAGTAGAAAATATCTTGTTTAGTTATTTTATGCTTTTTCTATTTTATGATTTTTCCCCTACTAAACACAAAATTCTATGTGTACAGTGAAAAAAAAAAAAAGTAAAACTAAAGATCATACTAGTCCAAAAGGGAAATTCTACATAAGAAACCCATTGTAGCAAAATAGGTGAAAGTTTACAATAAGCTCTGCTGTTCTTTAGAGTTAAACTCTGTATTTTAGCTCTATTTTCATCTTATTTCAGAGGCAGCATAGTGTAAATAGAAAGTACAAGAGATAGAGCATCAAAAGTTCTGCCTCTCCATCACCCCGGAGACACTTGATCTCACTAGGGGTCCGTTACTTAGAGGTTGTTAGACTTGGAACATCCCCAAGGTTCCCTTTCAACTTGAAGATTGATTCTGATTCAGCAGCTAAATGAATAAGTGAGTGAATATACATTGAATATATAGATATATTCATTTATATAAAATAAATAAATATATTTACTATACACTCATGTATATAGATAATATTGAGTGAATGTACATATTCACTTGCATAAATATCTTTGTCATTAAATGAAAAGTTTTAATTAGACAAATCTGTTATAAAATGATAAATTATTACTATAAAATTCTAGTTAAACAATTTTATCTTTAAAATGCATATGCATTAGGTGCATATATGCTTATATATTAATAAATTGGCATACTATTGATATATAAGTATATCAGCATATCAATAAATCTGTAAATAAATCAATGAGTCCATTTTTTGAAATTTGTAGACATATTTAACTAATTCATAGCATTTATGACTTTTTCTTCTATTACATGTAAAGAAAGACATGAGTAACTAGAAATTAAATAATATAAGTAATATTAATTTTTAAAACACTTCCAAGGATAATCGAAAACTATTAGAAATTATTAACCTTAAAAAGAGAGAAAGAAAAAAAAAAGCTCTGTGATTCCATTAATATACTTTGACAACTGAAGATTATTTAATGCTAAATGCTATAAACAACTTTTTTTTTATCTATTACTGTTCAAAACAAAGATATTGTTCTTAAACTACTCCAAAAGTACATTAGAATTTAATTAAAGTCTAAGCAGGACCACTAGAATTTAAAACAGAAATGCTTTCTCCATGTCTAATGGATACATACATTTAAAAAAAAATTATTGGATAATTTAAAAGTAAAAAATATAGAAAGGACACAAATCTGAGATACTCTTCATGAAAACATTTTGCATAAGTTGTAACTAATTAAGATTTCACTTTTATCAAATAGAATTTGTTCTTAAGAAAACCAAAAGCTTGCTAGTGCCTTTCTAAGTGTCATTAAAGAAAGGTTGCATTGATTAACTTAAAGAGGATTTCATAATAACCTCTAATCATAATCATACAAAGAGTTAAATTCCCTTCATTGTGGAGCAAGGCAAATGCAGAGTGTTTATAGGCCATCTAGAAGGTCAGTACTCAGACTAATTCACCAACAGCCCCAGATGCCTGGTTAAGCTGCCAACACAGTTGCTTTCCGAGTCTGCCAGAAAGTCAGCTGCAGCTGCAGGGAACATTCTTTTTTTCCCACCCATTGCTAAGCCTGTGGATTTTACAATTGCCACGGAATTAGGAAATATAATTCAGGGTGATGATCACCTCACTTACCCTGTTAATGGGTTTCAAATTAATTTATTATGAACAGCAAATATAAACAGATAAGAGTTTTTGCACATATGCATGTTCTCAAATAATCCATTTAGTCACATTTTTGAAACTGACCTGGTGAGACTGTTTTGCAGGCTCAGTTCTATCTTACTCATTTTGGGATTCCTCCTCCTCAGCAGCAGTACCTACTGTTTTTTATTGTGTTGTTATCTACCTTTGGATGAATATACCCAAGCTTAAGATGCAGAGGGTGGTAGAATGCTGTGTTTTTGAGCATGTTTTGCTGTGTAACTTTGAGCATGTGATTGTTCTTTTCTGATGTTGAGGTGTTTTACCTGGAAAAGGAAATTGTGCTATGTGTCTCATAGGGTATGGTGAGGGTTATTTAGTTAGCATAATCAAACCCCTAGTGTCATGTCCAGAAAATGAGGGTATTCATAACATAATTATAGAGACAGTGTTGGAGAAAATTAGAAAGAATTTTGTTAAATCCAAAGTTTATTTCAGTTCCTCAGAATTTTGGCTTGCTCAGAGCTATTTTGTATAATATTTTAATAGAACATTCCAAAAATTAAAAGAAAAGACAATCTAATAAAAATATTGGTAAATTTGAAAATAAACAAAAAACTTTAAAGAATATATAACATTCTTTCAAAGTCTTAGGTAGTGTGGGCAGGGATACTAGGAAAAGGAGGAATATAAAGAAGCAGAGGGAGGATGTAATGTTTTGCTATCTATAAGTCTAATAAATATTGGGTGAAAGGTGACTATAAAATGTTTTAATAGCAGCATACTTTAAAATTGAATATGTGGAATTTGGAGTTTCTGTGCTATAGAGACAATTTGGAGAACACTTGTGTTTAAGTATAGGAAGCTTTGTCTATTCCTCTCTTTCTCTTTTTTTTTTTTCCATGTTCAATCTTGCTCCTTTGTACCCTCCCTCTTCCTCCCTCTTTTCCTTCCTAGTAAATTAGAATGAATTACATTCTTTTCGTTTGTAGAAGGTATTATTAAATGCATTCTGGAAAGAGTCATCTTACTCTTGTTGGGATGGATTTCAGAAACTAAAGGAAACCAAGTGTCAACAATGTAGTTAAAAAATGGGAGCTTTTACCAAAGTCCATGAGTGATCACATTTCTTGCTTTTCTTGTTTCAAGCACAACCATATTTTAGTGGAAAGCATTCTTCAACAAAAGGAAAAATCTTTCCACATTGTCTTTGAACTCCTGTTTTTATTTTCAGCAAGGTTTTCAGGAAAGCCACAGTCATTTAAGTTTTTTTTTTTTTTTTTTTTAATAGCTACCTGGTGCTTTGTTGTTGATATTTTGTGCACCCATTTGGGCTACCAAGATTTGATGTCTTCCTCTCTCAATGACATTTTCTTCATTAAGAGTATTGTGGATCTAGGGTCTCCCTGGTGGTGCAAGTGGTTGGGCACCTCACTGTGGGACTTCTGCAGCCACTGCAGTGCTGTTCTGTCTGAACCAGGGAGGGGACACACATGGCAGAGTGGACCTCTCCTTCCTCACCCGCTGTTCCCCTCAGCAGTGTCTTTCAGTCCATCTTCCTGTTCTGCTCCCCACTCTGTCTCTGGTGAATTATCTCTCCTCCGGTGACTCTGGCCTGTGCCCCAGTTCTTGTATGCATAAATAAATTTTTAAAAAATCTTAAAAATAATATGTCGGTCTGGGCCCTCCCTGGTGGCACAGTGGGTTAAGCAACGCACTAAGAAGCAAACCGAAGTCACTGCAGCACAAGTTCGACCCCTGCTGCCAGCTGGGGAGGTGACCCAAATGGCACAGGCAGACCTCTCCTGCCTGGCCTGCTGCTCCCCTCAGCAGTGTGTTTCAGTCCATCTGCCTGTTCTGCCCCTGCTCTGTCTGGTGAATTCTCTCACCTCCCCGCACCTCTGGCCTGTAAGCCATGTATGCATAAATAAATAAATCTTAAAAAAAAAAAATGGTGGATCCACTTCCTCTCCTGATGTTGAATGAAAGGATCACTTTCTCAGTGATAAGATGATTCTTGTAGGGCTAATAATTCATGCTCGTAAAAAGTGTACATTGGCTATTCTCACTAATATTTATTTGTGATTATATATGTACTTATAAAGTGAAATCCATTTTTAGTATTTCAAGATTAATGTAGACCCATGAATTAAAAACTTTTTAAACACAATAACTTATGTCACTAGCGTTAATGAACATAAACTCAATATCTGAATGCAAAACAAAAAAATCTAGGATGGTTACTAATAATTAATTAATCACATTTTTAGGTTTATATTATGCTGCACATTCCTGATTAAGTGGATATCACTGAAAGCACAAATAGGTGTGAGTTTTTACTGAAGAAAGGAGTGGACTTAGGTTATGCTATTTTGGTTATTTGTGAATACCGTATTTATATGTTAAATATAGATATATGATAAAATATTATTTTAAAGAACTCATCTGTACTTGAGCTGGGATTTTAAAATAACAGAAATCTGAAGATTGAAAATAATTTCTTAAAAAAACAATAAGAAGTTATTTCTAAAAGATAACTTGAAATACATTATTTTTAATGAAAACATATCAAACACTAAATATGAAATGCTAATATTTTATACTGAATAAGCAAACTTTCAATGTATATAATTTTTAAATGCTGTCAGTTAAGTAGACTAAGGGATGCATTTTGAAACGGAACACACTTCATATATTCTGTTTGAACATTAAAGCATTGATATTTTAATTTTCTTTGTGTTATTTTTGTTCTATAAATATAAGACTACAGAAATGGTCACATTAATTTCTTATTTTGTACAGAAATATGTTAGAAATCACATTTTCTTTTTTTTTTAAGATTTTATATATTTATGCATACAAGAGCTGGGGTCTAGGCCAGATGCACTGGAGGTGAGAGGATTCACCAGAGACAGAATGGAGAGTAGAACAGGCAGATCAATTGAAATGCACTGCTCAGGGAGCAGCAGGGGAGGCAGGGAGGTCTGCTGTGCCATGTGTGCCCCCAACCTGGCCAGCGAACTTGTGCTGCAGTGACTGCAGAAATGTCAGTGTGGTGCTTAACCCCTTGCGCCACCAGGGAGGCCCCACATTTTCTTTTAATCTGTGTATGCCAGAAACAAAAGCCAATAAAATTAGTTTGTTTCTTCTCTTAAGAGGATTCTTGTCTACCTCTGTTTTGTGTTCATTGAAAACACACATTTCATTATTCTTGTTTAGTATTTTGGAATTTTACTAATATGACTGGAATGCCACAGATGTCAATTTCTAATAAAACAAACTGAGAGCATTCCAATGGATACCTTTTAAGTGAATGTTGATGAAATAATACATGCAAATTGTAAGGAAAGCTTTTTTTCTGTAAAAAGTTCTTAGAGGTGACAGAAATCATTGTCTACTTCCCTTTCTTTCTGCAGAGAAACAAGCAGGGAATTAGAAAATGAAGAGAAGTGCTCTGCACACAATGGTCTTCAGTGAATATTATTGATGACTAGACACCTGCTAGGATGTAAAGGCATTTAATCCATATTATTTTGCCTTTTAACTTGTCAACTCAGACATGGCAGCCAAAAGAGTTTTCTGTCAAACATTAGCCTTTGCATTGCATTACAATTTTTATTTTTCATTCTGGCAATTTCAACATACAACACAAATGAGTTTTTAAATAATATAAATATTATAGCTGTATGAAAATGAACTGGAAAAATGTGTTCTCTGAAGTATCAAAACATTCATTGAGTGTAATTATCAACTTCCAAAAAACATTTTTATACAAAATCCTTCTATATCCCTTAGTATTTTAGGTCAGTGTTAGACTTTCTAGCTTTACAAAGGCTTTCTTCATTGTGGTTAATCATTCTAGGCTATTGATGCAACACTAACAATTATTTTGTTTGTCAGTTCATTTGGAAGGGTATTTTAAAAGGGAATCAATGCAATATTGTTTTTTTCCCAAAGATCAGACTTAGTATATGTCATTAGCAATTGTGTTCCTGTAATGCAGAAATCTTTGTGGGTCCCATGCGTAGGAAAGTGCCTAACATATGGTAGTCCCAACTCTATAATCTGAAAAATTAATTCATTCAAATAGGTTTCAATGAAGATAATTTTTTTATAGATTTATTTATTTATGCATATAAGAACTAGGGTACAGGCCAGAAGTGTGTTGGGTGAGAGAATTCACCAGAGACAGAGTGGGGAACAGAAGAGGCAGGTTGACTGAAATACACTACTGAGGGGAGCAGCGGGTGAGGCAGAAGAGGTCTGCTATGCCATGTGGGTCCCCTCCCTGGCCCAGGATCAAAGTGGTGCTTCAGTGGCTGTGGAGATTTGTAGTGTGGTGCTTAACCCCTTGCGCCACCAGGGAGGCCTGATGAAGATAATTTTTATGCAATTACTCTACTCAAGATAGGAATATAAATATTGTATTTCAACTTATGATCTTAGAGCAACAATGTACCCAGTTTCTTAGGGAAAAAAAGTGATTTGCACACCATATACGTTTTATAATAGGCAATTAAAATATTTCTTTACTACTGTTATAGAGGCTACAAAACCTTTCTTTTGTGGAAATGCTAAAATTTAAGTTTTTCTCACTATCACAGCAACATATCACATATTACTTTGCTATATTAGACAACAGATTTCTGCAAGTGTTTTTGAACTTTCCTATTTCTTACCTAATTGTGTGTTATGTTTGCCTTTTGTATTCATTTCCTTGACTTCATTTTACAATTTGATGTTAAGAATACAGATCAAAAAGAAAAATGGTTCAGACATCCACTGAAATGATGCATTTATTTAAAAGGCACTAATAAGAACTTAAGATTTAATGTTGATTAATTCAACACATTTACATATCCAGACCTGAGTTGGTTTCCAATGTTATATAGCCCTTAGTTTTAGTTACCTTCTAGATGCCTTTAACAAAAGATATGTAGGCATGGAAACACATAAAGTTCCCAAGACTGAACTCATCTTTTTCATTCAGCAGCTCTCTTCCAGACTTTTGCATTTCTGAGTTCCTTATCTTATTCAATGACATCGTAATTGCCCAAATATCTATGCCAATAAAAGCCTTAATGTCATTCTTAACTTCTCTATTGTACTACTCTTCCACTTTAACTTAGTTCATAGTCCCTAATAGATCTCTTACTTTTCCACTTCCATTGCTAGGACGTTGGTTGGACTCTTGCAGTCTTTTATCTGTATGATTGCTACATTTGCTCATCAGTCTGTTTCCACTATCTTATGTTCTATACTGTCTTCAAGATTGTATTCCTAAAAAAGGAAAGAAAGGTCAGGTTACCTTTTTCTTCTACGCAAAGCTCACAACACACTCTCTTTATAACACTAATTAAAGCACAAACTATTGAGCATAACATAAAGGACATTCTCATTCTGTCCTCAAATTAACCACTCACTGCTAATCATCCCACCCACTCTCTGAGAGCCCTACTATCATTGAGCTTGCTGCATTTCTCAAAGACCCACATACTAAAATAAGTTTATGCCTCTCACATGTCAAATATTAACAGGTAAGAAAGTATATTATCTTTTCATGTGGAGTTCAATGTAATCTTGAAAATAAACTATATTTGACGACCTGAGCTTTTTGAGAGTGTTTCTGGTAATTCAATAGATAATGCAATTGTGAATTCAGTTGTCTATAGATATTGAAAGAAATAAAATGAAACCAAAGGAAGCGTATTTGGTTTTTTTTTTCTTTTTCTTTTTCCTTTGTCCTAGGACACAGGATGCTTTGCTCAGGAGTAATTATTCAAAGTGATCATTTTTTGATGCAACTCAATTACTTAAATTGAAATTTATGATTTTTTTAGGTCAGTGTATGTATATAGATTTAAATTTGCTGATGATATTTTATCATCTTATAAACTATAAGTATTTCTTGTTAATGTATTCAAAAGACTTTGCTACTCTGATCAGTAGGTATATTAATTATTTTCATCAGATTTACTAAAGATGATTAAAACTAAGTGAGATCACAAAATTTTTAAAAAATATAATGTCTTTAAACTAGTACAATATAAGAAATTTCATTTATACTTTGTCATTGAGGATTGACTCTGCAAATTAATTCTTAATTATGGCTCATTAATAAAAATTAAAATGGGTGGAGAAGAAAAAGACATAGTTTATTGATATTTGATTCTGTGATGAAAACAACACAAATTTCACGTATTTTTATATATCATACTTTTAGCTTTATATATGGAATGAGCTATAATGTCACTAAAAGCAAACTATTAGCGAACTATTTTATAATATGTTTGCTCTTTAATACAATTTTTTACTTTGGTATCAGTGTTGATCTGAAAATTGCTAGTGAGTATAAATTGGATGCTACTTTAGTTAATGGAACCCTAAATGATGTACCTCCAATTCAATTAAAAATTCTAATCTAAAGTAAGAAAAGATCTTGTTCATATTGACCACTTTAAATTTAGACTATGATTTCATATTTTTTAAGTGGTCCATGGTTTAACTGACCCCATTAGTGGGATATAACTCTCCTTTGCCTTAGCTAGTTGCTGCTGAGCAAACATTTCTGAAAACCTCTGAATGAACTTCATCAGACAACTATCATTATCTAATTTCAGAGAAAGGAACAAAGTAAACAGCAGTCAAGATATTGAGGAAATACTAGATTGAAGTTAGGGATAATAAATAACTTATCAAGTAACAAATTATTCCATTTGAAATTAATGACCTTAACCTTTTTTACACAATATTTTTTTCTGCAAAATTTTTATTCTAAAGTTATCCAGCATTTATCACCACCATTAAAGTGATTAAAATTATTTAATTACCCTATAGTTATTAATTATTTGATTTATATTGTGTTGTACCTTATATAGCATATAAATTGTAGGGATTATGCCTCTCAGTAAGTACAGTTACTCTACGCCATTGCCAATTATTATGGGAAATACAATTCTCAAAGGAATGTAGCCATACAAATATTAAATGTGCAACCAACAGCTACATGTATGGAGTAGAAAGACACTTTGAATTTTGTTTGGAATGAACCTTATATGTCTAGATCATAAAGCAGACACTAGTCGAAGAATGTAAGAATTCTTACCCACTTTAAGGGAGGGAATGATTGGGTCATCTACTGCATTTGGATTCCACATCCACTGGTTTTGTAGAAAGTAAAGCCGTATCTTTAGATTCTAGCAATGCACATACATATGCACAGCCTGGCTGACTCAAAAGATACCCTCAATAAGATGGTGTGTTCTCTTGGTGTTTTTACACTATAAAGAAATCTGCTAGGAAGATGTCATTTTAAACTGCTAATCTCTGCTTTTTGTGTGAAATGCAAGGTAAACTGCTGAGTGTAAGGGTTTTCTCTACTAGTTGTGCAGGAGTACTAAAATTTCAGCTCTGATTCTCCTCCAAGAAATTTTCTCTGATGCTCTGAATTCCTCCTTGTAGGATTCTGGTATACTTTATCATAATCTTCTGTTTTATTTAGGTGACTGTTTTGTCTGCTAAATGACAGACCTGCTAATGGCTAGTTTTTCATTTTTTTTTTCCTTTACCATTGCATAATTTACTCAAATTTGGTAGGTCTTCAGTAAGTGGTGTGAATTAAAATTAGCTAATCTGGCCTGATTGTGTCAATTTTGTAACCAGTGTAGTATTAACTGTGATTATTAATGTGTTTATTAAAAGTTATTTTGTATATAGAACTTTCCAAGCAGTCAGCAACTCGTATTTGTTTATGCCTGGCCCAGCTGTCTCCCCGACTCCCTAGACCATGCAGTGCCTTTCCATCTACTAATGTACCACAACTGTTCTGTGATGCATCTGTTTTCCTAATTGGTGGAACGGATAAGGATAAATGACCCCAGTTCTCCCCCTGCAGGGGTGTGTGCGCTGTCATAAACTCACTGAACACAGCCCTTATCTGGGGATAGATGATGAGAATTATCTGTAGGGAGGTTCCTGATTTGGAGTTTTGATCACAGACATGGCAGAAGAGGGATAAAAGAGAATGAGAGAGAGAACCTACCTGAGTAGCTTCAGTGATTCTCTTATGCTCACAATCCACTTTATGACCACTTTCAGATCCAGGCTGGATGCTACTTGTGCATCTGCTGCCTGCCTGTTTCAGAGCTTCTTGGAAACACAGAGAAAGGAACGTTTCTTTCTTCTAAAGGACATGTTAGTTAGATGCCAGATCTTAGTATCCTCTGATTTGACACCAGTCTCTGTGGCATACATGTTATCTACTATTTCTATTTCCTTTGCTATTATAGCATCTTCAGTCATATTAGCTTAGGTCAGATTTTGACTGGTGCTCATCTGTATTATTTATGTAGCTTCACAATTGGAGGACACTTTTATTTTTTTGTAATCTTTTTGAAGATAAGAGTTTTGAACTGTTTCATCGTTTATTCTTAATATCAAGCATAATTCTACCAGCCAATAAGTTTTCAGTAAATACTTACTGTCATCATATAAATTTAACTTTCATTTCACTTTGATAACATTCATAGGATCACAATTTTATTGTACAATTTTCCTTAGGTTATTTTACTTTGGAAACTTCATTTGGCATCTCTGAATGCCTACTTTAGTTTTTGTCTTATTTACCTATCCACTTTTCTCAGTCACACTGATGTTTAATTGAATCCATTTGATCATATTGTTTGTATGATTCAGCTTTTTGATACAATGAACATTTTGCTTAAACTGTCTTTAAATCAACAAATTTTTTGTATATTAAAATTCTATTTTAATACAGTGTTATCTCACTAAAAATAAGTGATGTAGATAGTTTATGTCTCCATCTTTTAACCAAACCTGTACATAACCTGAACTGTTATGTAGCTAATATTTGTGAGTCAATAATCATTATTAATTTAGAAAATGTTTTTGAATGCCTGATGTGTTCTAGGTATAATCTTACATTTTAGAAGTTGACACAGAAACAGAAGACAGAGTAGAAACAGCACAGTGTCTTGATTAGGATGTCATTCATGACTGATTTAGAATTCTACTCTGGTCTTGCCATTTAAGTAAACTTTGGGACCAATTGGAGTTTCTTCATATAAAATAAAGAAGTAGATATTACATCGATCTGAAGACTCTTGTGGCTTTATAATTTAGTTATCTCTTTGTTAAATGATACAATATTAAAAAAAAAAACCTTTTATGCAATTTGATTAAAATTGTTTATAACCTTTTCACCTAGATTTTACTTTTCTTCAGTTGGCTTTTCTTTGATACAGTTTTCACAAAAGTTAACCTTAAGTATGCATTAGTTTTCCAACAGATTGTCAAGTTAACATTTTAAATTATGTAATTATTTATGTGTATGCATGTCATTAATGATGCAATTGAAATTAATATATTATCCAAACAGTGTTGTAACTAAAATAATTTAGCATCATTTATATTCAGTGGTAAAGATTCTATAAATTTTAAGGATAATTATTTTTTCCCCAACCTATTTAGGGTATCTCAACCTACCTGTTTGTTTGTTTTTAACATTATAAAGAGAGAGATAAAGGAAAGAAGAAGGTCTAGTCATTTAAAAATGAGAAATAAGCAAAGAACAAAATTTAATAGGGTCACAGATTCCTATGAAGACAATTGATGAATACTTAAGTGCAGTGCTTAATTCACTGAATATTGTATATTCTGACAATATTCTACTGAAGGAAGTATTTGAATATTTAATGATCTCATTATATTCAATAAAACATGAGCGTGTATACATTTCAAGGATATAATTCTATCCATTAACAGTAAAGATTCATGTAAATGAGTATCTGTGCCATTATCCTTAGAGGCTAAGTACATTTATAATATGTTTAATGACATCTAAAAACCATGTCTAAATTTCTGATTGTTCAGCTAATTAAACAAATATTTTACTGAGATGATTTATTTATTTTTTTTTTAATTTCAACACTTATCTAATAGAATTTTAGATAATGATTTTGCTTTGGAAATACATCTCTGATTAATTCTAAAGTAGCTACAAAGCTGGTATATAACTAAAGCTTATAAGATTTCCATATTGAATTATTATAAGACACGTATTTTAACATAGATTAGAGATTTATTTTTTGCATTAAAATGTCAATTTCTTGTATTATACGATGACTTTCTATAGTTGTATCTGAGAAAACAATGATTCCTTTTAGACCTTAAGTGACAAAGAAATAGATGTATTATATCACTTCTGAAGACTCTTGTGGCTTTAAAATTTAGTTATCTCTGTGTTAAATGATAGAATATTTTAATTTTAAGACATTTTATTCATGCATAAAAAAGCTGGGGTGTAGGCCAATGGTGTGGGGGTGAGACGATTCACCAGAGACAGATTGGGGAGCACAACAGGCACATCTATTGAAATACACTGCTGAGGGGAGCAGTGGGAGAGAGAAGAGAGGTAAGCTGCACCATGTGGGTTAACTTGTACTGCAGTGGCTGCCTATAGCTTGATTGTGCTGAGACTTAACCCCTTGTGCCACCAGGAAAACTCTCAATGATAGAATATTTTAAAAAAATGTTTATGCAAGGTTGATGGAAATAGTTTATAACTTGTCTCCTAGAATTTACTTATTGCACAGGTTGTTTCAGGTTTCTTTACTTTGAAAATGTCATTTAGCATCTCATGCCTACTTTATTTTTAATTTTTGTCTTATTTACCTATCTACTCCTCTCAGTCACACTGATGTTTAGTTGAATCCATTTGATCACATCATTTGTATGATTCAACTACATGTTTAATTTATATATTAAAATACTTTTGTAGTATAAAATTAAAGATACACTTTAGAATTTGTGAATATTTGTTCAATGATGATAATTTGTATATGTTTTTTTTTTCATAAGAACAAAATTAATTTATAGTTTACATTTAATTCAATGTTCTTAATAAAGTTACTTTTTCAGCTGATTTATCTATACAAAGAGAAAAATCAAGTGCAAAATAATTCACCAATTAATTTGTATATGCTAGCAGATTCTTTCTTAATCCTATTTTCTTAGATAAATCACAAAGAAGAAAAGTGCCTATCATTATATTAATTATGTACTTTTTCATCGCTTTATTTTAGATATAAGGTAAAATAATATATAGACTTATGTGGGTTACAATTCTTTTTTTTTTTTAATTTCCATAGACTTCCGACTTTCACTCAGTTAGTTAGGTGAGTCAAGATTAATTATTCAAAGATAATTACAGACCCAGAATGTTTGTTCACTTTATTTCCAGATAGTTTTTTAGTTTTTCATCTGTATTAGCCCCATGATTTATATTATCCTGTACACTGTCCTCATATAGCCCTTCTAGGATATTTTTTATGTTTAAGAAGCTGTAAACCTAGATGGGCTCTGAATTGTCCTGGAATATTCAATGAACCAGAGGCCCATTCTAGGATATGACCCTTATTCTTTTTTTTTTTTTTTTAAGATTTATTTATTTATGCATACAAGCACTGGGGTACAGGCCAGAGGTGTAGGGGGGTGAGAAGATTCACCACAGAGAGCGGGG
>JAGFMF010011523.1:2406793-2429165 GCA_019455555.1 Galemys pyrenaicus
CCACCCTGGCCGGCAGCAGGGATCGAACTTGTGCTGCAGTGGCTGCGGTTTGTTTCATAGTGCGTTGCTTAACCCACTGCGCCACCAGGGAGGCCCCCAAGGTGATATTTTATAAAAAATATATAGATAATAATGAAATGGGGTTATCCTGTGTTCACTTTCATTTGATAATCATCCAAGCAAAGGCTAAAGATAGTACCACTTTCAATAGAAGAAAGCTGTTGTTGACAATTGAGGGAAGACTATTCTGAAACTCATTTCCTTGTTTGTCATCCTGATGAAAGTCATGTTATTTGATTGTTAAGTTAATTTTTCTCATTGTAAAATTGCAAACAGCCATTGTTCCTTGATTTTGTTGAGCTGTGTGTCTTTGCATTTGGGCTTTATCTACATAATTTGTTCAGAATATAAAAAAGATATATAGATTTCACAACAAAAATAAAATCTAAGCTTTATTTTTCTGTTGTTTTCTAGAAACGTTCAGTTTGAATCTGTTTGCTACAGTAAAATATATGCATTAGATATTGAAATGTAAAAAAAAAATACTTGGTCATATAATATAATATTGTAAAAGTTATTTTTCCATTAGAAACTTAAAGATAACCTTACATTCATAGTTTAAGCCTCTAGTTTAAATTCATAAACTATATCATTGCTATTTTTTCTATAGCAAAGATGAAGCTGTGGTTTCCATTTAATTTTAAGGTCCTGATGTCCCCTTTTTAATATCTGAGGTACTGGTCTGAAGGAAAACATTTAACAGAAAGTGACTAATAATGAGAAATAAATCTCAGAAACTATACAACTATTGATCAAAATGCAAATTGTGAAATGCTTATTTTAACATTGCTTATAATTGGGCAAGACTATAGACTTGATTAGCTTGCAGTGCTGTAAATATTTTTTTAAGTTTTGAGTATTACAGTAGGTACTAATGTTATCACACCTGTGCCATCTCCCTGATGGCACAAAAGTCAAAAACCATGCAAACTTCTTTTCATATTTACGTATATTTTGTTTTCATTATTTTAAAATTGAGGTGATATTGATTAACAACACAGTATATGACTCAGTGACACCATGTACCTACCACCGAGGTAGGTACACAGATAGCCTTTGTTCCACCATTTTCCAGTGGGCCCTCTCCATACCCTGCTCTCTAAACTTCCTCTACTCCTGTGTCCCAGCTTTTGAGAACAAATCAAATTTAATTCTTGGATACCTGTGAGCAACCTGGAGGCAAGACTCATATTAGTCTTCTGAACATGGGGCTTTGTTATGGGGTTCAAGAACAAGCACAGAAAATGCAAGTTAGTAGACTTTGATAGAGTACTTTCTTCTAAGTCATCGTGTAACTTAAATTTGGACTCAGATTGGTCACAAACTGGGCATCTTTACTTCTGAATGCTGTTCATATAGCCAGGAATCGGGCAACTTAGTTTTCTCTTCCATGGCTATTTTTGGTTCAGGTAATGAGAACTGAGAATACACTGTGAGGATAATGAACACACTTCTGGACCTGCACTCTGAAACAACTTGAGGAAACTTATGGAAAACCATATTTTTCCTTATTTAAAATGGGCAGGGGTATTTTTGTCCCATTGTTGCAAACCTGTGTTGCTGTTCTTGCAAGGTAAGCAGAAACAGAAAAAGACCATCATGACCATCACGGTTTCACTAATAATTATTTAGAAGCTTCTCGGATTTTTCAGGCTTCATAACAGCCTTGAAAAAGGTTTGGCTTGAAAGTTTCTAGGAACAGACAGAGCCGTGCATGTTTTCCTTTGTGATCAGGGGCAGGCAGCCAAGGTTCAGATTTGCTGATCTCAGTTTGGCACTAATAAATAGCCACCTGGTTGACTGATAGTTATAGCTTTCACTATACAGAAGTAAATGGTAAAAATGTTTTATATGTTACAACATTGTCTCTAGATAGCCCCCCGGATATTTTGATCTCAGCATACTGGAGTAAAGAAGAGACATAGAAAGTTATGTGTGCATCTGGAGAAGGGTAAACATTTCCATCACTGTCTAGAAAACTTCCCTTAACACAGATTGCATTTTTCACTGATTTTCAAAGAATAAACTAAGAATACTATGCCATAAGGTGTTCATTTGTGAAGCTAATTTTAACCTAGATATTTTCTTCCTAATTGCAAACACTTTTTGGGAGATTTATTTATATAATATTAATTTATCTGATGAATACGGTCTATTCTTTATGTTTCAGTACTTGGGACTCTGGGAACAATGATTTAGCAAAACCCAAGTCTTGCTCCTTGAAAAAATGCAGGGTTACATTTTTATGAGCCTCGGATCACAACATTTTTGCCAATAGATAAATATATAAACTCTTCTGCATGGGTTTCTGTTTTTGACTCATTAACATTAAAACTCATACTCAAAACACTACATTTCACACCTAAACAATGTTTACCTAATGTACATATTTTCTAATGAAGATATTTAACAACTGGGCTTCCCTGGTGGAGCAGAGGGTTGAGTGCCACACTGTGAAGCATCTACTTAGCAGCTGGAGTTCGATCCCCAGCTGGGGAGGGGACCCAAATGTCTCAGCAGACCTCTTCTGTCTCACTCCCTGCTCCCCTCAGCAGTGTATTTCAGTCGATCTGCCTGTTCTGCTCCCCACTCTGTCTCTGGTGAATCCTCTCACCTCTTGTGCATCTGGCCTCTACCCCAGCTCTTATATGCATAAATAAATAAATCTTTAAAAAAAAAGTATTTTCTTTAAAGAGGCATAACAACATTTTCCTACTTAGGAGCTCTATACAGCACTCTAGCACAATTCTTGAGGCCATTTTAGAGAAGTAAATAATCAACATAAAGCAATAAACATGCAAAAAAATATGATATTAAATGTACCTTGAAAATGACATTTATATAGAGCATGAAGCTAAAACAGGAAGGTAGGGTGTGCTGCCTTGGTCTACCACAGCTAGAAATGTATCTATCAAGTAACTCAATTTGTTTGCTTCTATATCTGCATATAACTCCAAAAGCACTGTGAGTATTAATTTTAAGATTACAAATACATTTTCTGGTAAGTACAAAATATTGAATGTAATTGAAAATTACAGAATCTGGGAATAATGAAGAACAACTATAACATATATTGCTAGCCAGAATGATTCTGAAATGTGTTTGCATCTATGATGACAGTCTTGAGCTTTCTTTTAATTTTGGAAGTGATTATAAGATTTTTAAATTGGAAGAGATCTTAGATGACAACTAGTTTAAACTTAAATAGAATGAGGGAATGTTCTATGAAATATTGAAGAATGGACTCCAAATTGAAACTTTATAGTTTACCATAATTGGGACCCTATGCATTCCATAGGCACTAATTATAACTTTTGGCTATTTTAATAAAACCTATGTTAGTATCTTCTGCTCATTTTATTATTACAGAGTGTAAGTTATTTTATTTGTTCACATTAAAACTTTTTTTTTTTTTTTAGAAATGGCAGGGTTGTTAATGTGGATGTTTTTCTTTTTCCTTTTTTTTTTTTTTTTTGTTTAAAGATTTATTTAAATGGAAGAATTGGAGTGTAGGCCAGAGGTGTGAGGGTGTTGGTGAGAGGATTCACTAGAGACAGCGTAGAATGCAGAAGAGGAGGATCTACTGATATACACTACTGAAGATAGCAGCAGGCAAGACAGGAGAGATCTGTTGTGCCATGTAGGTCAGCTACATGGCTGGGTTTTGATCTCATGCATGGCAGACAATAACTTGATAGCAATGAGACATTAACCCTTGCTCTACTAGGGGACCCTGGCTATTTTTCTAAGTGAAATATCCTCTTTAAAATTATTTCTTAATAATCATTTTATATATCTTCATCGAAATTGTTGTATAAAAAATAATGAATGGGATAGTATCATAGTAGAAAGTTGTTTGTTTGTTTTACTTTAATTTGTTTTTATTTTATGCTGAATTAAGTCCTAGGAATTCAGTCCATAAAGTTTTATTTCTTCAGTTTCTTCTGCAATGTCTTTTGCTTCTGGGCAACCTCCTCTTCTGGTTTAGGAGTAATCTGCTCTTTTTCAGTAAGTATCATCTCAGTGTAGCAAGAAGAATTCATGTATGTTTTAATCTAACCGTGAACTCTATAAATTCTTTCAGATTTTTGCTCACTTGCATAGACTCGATCAAATCATCTGCATCTAAACTTTAAATATAGCATTACTCTCTCTACTTTTAAACATGTGCAATAAAAATTCAGCACTCTTTTGAGTCACGAAACCTGTGACCAGTCCCACTGTTTGACGTGGTCATACCTACTGACTCCACCATTATGGTGGAATAATGACGGAATGGCATACTTTGCTTCTGTAGATGACATCATTTGATACTTGTTGCTTTGTAGATATGCAAACCCTTAATGGCTTGGGCCATAGAACCAATATTCTTAAAATAAAAATGAAGGTTTGAATTTCTTGATTTGCATCACTTTGTGGGCTTTTCTGAGTCAAGTGAAGAGTAAACCACTTCCAGAGATCACTGAGAGACGTTCTTCCGAGTCTGAGGCAGCACTAAACACAGGTCACACTAAACACCAGAATTTTCTTCAGTACAAAGTTTTAAATACTTCTACCATGGTTAAATATAGTTTTTGGTTTAATATTCCTTAAATCAACTTACTGATACAAACTCACGTTTCATTCTCTCTAGTTGTTTAGGCCAAATGCCTTATTGAAAATGTACACCATTGCATATTTTGTGTCTGTGTACTTGTTATATTGTTAACCACTCTTGTGAATTTACTGGTAGGAAAGAAAGTAAATGGCCTCACTGATCAAATTTTGTCTTAACGAAGAACAATGATTGTGATACATTTCACTATCAATGTTCTTTTCTTTACCTTCTGGCCACAGAGTTAGAGACACTATAGGTATTTTTATTGTTCTACTCATTCACATAGATGACAATATGCCTTTGCAATATTAAAATTTAATGCTCAAATTGAGAGGATCAAAAAATTATACTTTAGGATGACCTATTTGGATTCCTGTGTTATGTCATTGGCCCTTTGTCATTTTCTTTCTTTGTCTACGTCTTCTATACAATTAAGTCTTTAATTTCTTTAGAATTATATTTTTTTCCAGATGCTTGTTCTTTTCATACCAAATTTATTTTGTTTTCTTGTTATTCAATATTTTATCTTTATGTAATAATTTGTTTCTTTGCTATCATCTAGCTATCCAACTACCTTTCTACTATTTATATACTTGCTATCTAAATCTTGGAAATCAACTGTGGCTGTTTATGATATCCTAAATGTGTGAAGATTTTTGTTTTTTGATTAACTTATTTCATTGACACTAATAATAAACAGTTCCCAGGTAAAGGAAGGCATCTTTTCATTGCTCACTTAAGAAGGTCATTTGTTCAGATCAATGCCTCTTTCCACTTCTCTACAATTACAAATAGTAACTATCTCACAGAGTTAAATTTAAAGGCTTAATTTATTCATTAATGTAAAGATTCATTCTAGAAGTACAATCGATACTGACACAATGATAGAGAAAAAGGGCAATAATAATTTCAAATTACTAATATTATCAAGACCTTTAAAATGTTTTCCCTTTGATTACTTGAATATATCAATTTTGCTGCTTTAGTTAGTTTATACTGCCACAACCAAAATACCATAAACTGGTAGTAGTAAACAACAAGTATTTGTTTTTGACAGTTCTGAAGACTGAGAAGTGCAAGATCAAGACACTGACAGATTCAGCATCTAGTGAGGAACTGTTCCTGGTTCACTTGCATTTCTGACTATGCTCTGATGTGAAACAACTTGGGAGGGATCTCTTTAGGATTTCTTTTATAAGTGCCTTACCCTATTCATCCCCATTCATGTGGGCTCTACCCTATAGACCTAGCTCCTTCCCAATTGTTCTGCCTCCAAACACCTTGTATTGGCATCAGTTTTATGGAGACACAATCATTTAGTTTATCATACCCCCCTTCTTCTTGTTATATGTGCACACTGACTTGAAGTCATTAAATGCCTTCAAATATCTGATTAACATCTGCAGAAATATTCCATTTAATCAAAACTGCAAAAACTGACACTCTAGCTAGGAATAATTAGAGTGGCTTCTGTGATTAATAAATATTTGTTAAATAAACTAGTACCTTTTAACATTTACTTTATAGTATGACTATATTCATATAGTCTGCTGTTAGGATCATCATTATTTTTTTGTAGCATGAGTTGTTCAACCTACTATTTGTATTAACCTAATTTACTTGAAGATATTTTTGGTAACTTCTGCCCTATATATTATGCATATCAATGGTATTATTCTGACCATATAATTTACCTCCTTCGTCCATCTCGACTATATGTGTATTGTAGGCTTCCCACAGGGATATTTCTCCTTTACTTCTGTGGAGCCTTACTGTATGCTCCTTGGTGTTTTTAAAAGTTGCACTTCCTGCTCTGCACTATCATATATATTTCTGCCAGTGAATAGCAGCAAATAATTTCCTGGACCCTTGATCTTGTTTAAGTCAGAGTTACCAGGATCAGAATTAAGAGTTCATTTCACTTTACTGCCCATCACAATCAGAAAAAAAAAAAAAAAACCAGATTCATTCAAAGGAGTCATAAATTGACCAACATTCAACTGTCATTTTGAAGCACCATGTTTCTAAACAATAGGTTATTTAGGGAACTCTTTTCCAGGGTGTATACCTCCCAAATGTTTTCTCTTTGCTTTTTATTTCTTTATATCTTTTCTTTCCAAAACAACTAACCAGAAAACATGTTAAAGTTAAAAGAGTCTGTATATAGTGAGCTTTAGCCGAATTATGAACAAATGACTTTTACATTTCTTTACTTTTTGTAAAAAAATCACACCTGTAACACTAGAAGTAAAAAGGCCAGATTTTTTTTTTTTAAATGTTGTAATTAGTCACTGAAATTATTCCCCAATTCCATTTCCCTTTATTCTCAACTCATTTGGTATGGATTCACATAATGTCTGCACACTAAAGATAAACTTCAGATTGTTCTTGTAAGAAATATGTTTCTTCCACAATGATATACTGTCACTTGTGTGTTTTTTTTAAAGGACAAAATGCTTTTTGCAAAGGTGTTACAACGTATGGGGCTAGAAATTCTGTGGGAAAGTTAGAAAAGTGAAAGTTTTAAAAATTTTAGATGGCAAAGACAGATAACACTGTTTTTGGTAAAAGGTTATGATCAGACAGCAAAATGGAATCTATTTTTGGAAGTAGTCTTTTGTTACAATCTGTTAAGCCATTAGTTAGAAAGTTTTATTATTACCAGCCTGTTAAAAATGTAACTACTTAAACTTAAAAAAATAATAGTTTTCATAATTTTTCTGCTGTGATGTACGCATTTCTTATAGAGCAATAATAAAGGATAGTCAGGGGATTCTTTGATGTGTGACTATACAAATAGATCTTACTCTGGTGTTGAACCTTTGTAGGGAAAATGTGATAAATGAAATCCTAATTTTAAGCATTAGCACTTGAAAAATATGGCAATTTATGCACTTATAATTATATAGCTTACCTTATGATCTTGAAATAGGTGTTTAACTTACCTGTATATATGCATTTCCTCATTTGTAAAATGTAGATAAAAATAAGCTAATTTGAATGTAGATTTAATTATAGTTTCTAAGTTGTAAAAGTAGAGGTCTCTAGTAGCCATGTTAATGGTATTTGTAGGTAGAATAAAATTTTCTTCAGCTCATAAACTTTTTAAGAAGCAGTTGTCAGGTCTTTTTCCAAAAAATAGTGTTAGGGCCTCCCTGGTGGCACAGCGGGTTGAGTGCCATACTGTGAAGCATCTGCTGCAGAGCAGCTAGTGTTCGTTCCTGGGCGAGGGAGGGGACCCACACGGTGAGGCAGACCTCTCCTGCCTCGCTCGGTGCCTCACCTACTGCTCCCCTCAGCAGTGTAGTTCGGTTGATCTACCTCTTCTGCTCCCCACTCTGTCTCTGATGAATCTTCTCACCTCCCGTGACTCTCTCCTGTACCCCTGCTCTTGTGTGCATAAATAAAAATGTTTAAAAAAAAACACAAAAAATAGTGTTAAGGAAACACAGTATCTTATATAATTGAATTATTGACTGGGTTATATGAAGAATTATGGGTTATGTGACTGGTTATATGATTAATTGAATTATTATGGGTTATGTGAAGAAATTAAAATTTATCTATTTCTTAGTTGGACATTGTTTTTTATTCAAATTTCAAAAATTGCCTAAACTATTTAGCATTCTGGTTGTAGAAGAGAAGTGGCATTAAGAGGTTTTATTTAGGTACATATCACAAAACAGATTTTACACATTCCATGCAAGTTTTTCTTAATTATTTTCTATTAGGCTCTCATTCCTCATCAAAGCAGATCCAGTACTCTTCATTCATGCAGTACTCAAACAGTATTTTATTTGTTTGGTTTAAGCACTTAACAAGCTGGAAATTAAAATGTAGTAAAACCTTTCTTCTCAGGAAATTTAAGTATTAACTAAGTCATTGACAATGGTTTGGTGAACAACAGATTTGGAGTTCTAGGAGTGAATTTAATGTAGTATATGCACATGTTGATGCTCAGTGATGAAGACTGGAATGTATATAGTGTTATAATGCAATGTTACTTCAATTTAAAATTTAAATAATTCTAATGTAAGGTCTAACTGTCATGACAGAGAGGAACACAAGGTACTTCACAATGCATATGTGGGATGTCCAGCCTAGATTAGGTGTCAGAGTAAATTAAGATATTTTCTCCGTAAATTAATATCTGAGCTGGTGTGCCATATCGCTGATCTTTATATAGGCAAAGGCTGAGAACATAGGTAAGTACTTGAAGGTACTGAAGCAAGAGAGGAATTTCAGGCAGCTAGTTTATCAATGAGTTAGTATCAATATTATTCTGATGTAGATGAAAGGGATATAAATAAAATGCTAAGAAATATAGGAAAAGGTCAAGAAAAAGTCACTGAATTAGCTATTTTGATATTCTACTCAGAAAGTAAGGAATAGATTGTAGATGCATATAAATGAATATGGCACAATTTATTTATTTAGGAATTTTCAGGTGTCTCCTAGGTGGCTTGTAGATTAAGTCTCAGCAATATCACCACTAAGGGTTGCGTTTGATCCCTGGTCAGGGATCTAACCTACACAAGGCTCAGCAGACCTCTCCTGTCTTACCCATTGGTCCATTTAGTAGTGTCTTTCAGTAAAATCCACCTGTTCTGCTCCCCACTCTGTCCAGGTGAATTCTCTCACTCCTCCCAAAACCTATGACCTAGTCCCCAGTTCTGTTTAAAAAAAAAAACAAAAAACAAAAAACTTCCAGCCAGTTAAAGAGGTCAACAAGTTTTGCTTTTGTTCTTGTTTTTGTTTTGTACATGGATAGGTAGTGAATATTTTAAGATTGTGGGCAATAAAATTGCTGCAAGTATTCAACTTGACCATTGAATACACACACAAAAAAAGCTGTGGGCAATATGTAAACAAATAAGTGTGATTGTGTTAATATAAGACTTTATTCACAAACTGAAGGGCTGTTGATATTGAAAAGACTAGAGACAACATGTGTTGGTGAGGACATGGATAAAAAAGAACTGGTGCACTGTTGATGGGGATGTAAATTAGTACTATTTTTATGGAAAATAGTATGGTGATCAAAAATTTACAAAGAGAACTATAATATGACTCTGAATTTCCAATTCTAGACACCTATTCCAAAGAACATGAAAACACTAACTTGAAGAGATTTGTGCTCCTCCCGCAGTGTTCTCTGTGGCTGTATTTACAAATGTCAAGACACAGATAGACCTTAATGTCTATCATTGTATGTCTGGATTAAAGGAAATATGATATATATACTCAGTGAAATCTTACTTAGCTATTTAAAAAGATGAAATCTTGTGTTTGTGCTAACATGGATGGAATTTGAGGTGATTTTCCTAAGTGAAATAAATAAGGAACAGAAAGACAATTACAAGTTGGTTTCATTGATGTGTTGACTGATAAGAAAAAGTGGTCACAAGAGGAAAAGGGAAAGAGGGTGTGGGAGGAATTGGTAGAGGGGGTCAATTTAATAGAGGTGAGTGGTAATACAGTTATTGAGTGTAGTGTAGTATATACATTTGTCAAGGTGTATATTATGCTCCTAAAACATAAATAGTTATATGAACCAGTTAAAACAATGAAAAGGGTCGTATATGGGCCAGTGTCTAAAGTTTCCCAGTCAACTTCTGGTCTAGTGAATAGCAGACTCAGAAATAAATAATTAATATAAATGTGGATAATACTAGACATTAAGTGTTCAAAGGATGTATTGTTTAAATCTATCTGAGGAATTTAGAAATTAACTATATTACTAGCTATAGAGCAATTATAGAGAAAATAGAGAATAACAAGTGAAAAGTCCTGAACAAAATACTGAAAAGGTGATAATGTATTTATATAGTTTTTAAATCTGACATAGCATGGAACATAGCATATATGCCAGGAGATGAGGCAGGTAATGTTGGATACTTCATGAAATTCTAGTGAATTTGGTATTTACTAGGTAGCCATCAATCATGTTAGCACCAGTGTGTGAAATCACAGTTCTGTGTTAAGAAAACAGTTCTGTTAAGGAATAGAATTAGAAGGACCTTTGTCAGAAGATCAAACAGAAATGCAGAATATCTGGGGAATTTTGAGTAGAGCTGGATATTCCAGGAGATTTCAGAATAGATAAATATACCTATCTAGCTGTCTGAAAGCTAGATACACGCATTCATTTTTTAATGGGTGTTGAATTACCTTACATTTTACATTTAACTTTTTATGACTTGGTACTAATTGTCAGGATGATTCTTGTTAAACTGCATACTGGGTCTACTTATTTTGTCATTTTATTGCTTGACAAGATTTTAAAACGTCATTGAAAATTCCTCAGGGTCTAATTTTTTGTTATATCAGTGAGTAGAATAATGGTATATGGAAGAAGGAACAGAGAAGAATTTGCCATAGAAATCGAAGAGGAAAAGAGAAAGGAAAGATACACACAAAAGTGCACACACACACATACACACAAAAGACAAAAAAAAAATTAACTCCAGGGCTTGAAAAAGGAGAAGGAAGGAATTTTAAAAAGGTTAAAGACTGTATACTTGTAATGTGCAGTAGGTATCCTATAACCTTGTACATATGTAACTTTTTCTATGTGTTTTTTTTTTCTTAAGATGTCAAGTAAAGTGGGATTGATTCCTGTTTTCCATCTCTCTGTTGTTGATTTAGTAAGCTAATTTAATTTTGTTTTTTTTTAATTTTTTTTCTTTAAGTGATATATTGGTTTTAAACATTACATAGATTTCAGGTGTATAGTATTATAGTTCACATCTGTATGTGCTACATTATGACTCCTGTCAAAAGTCTATTTTCCATCCACCACCTTAAAATTGAGCCTCTTTACTCAACTTGTCTACCCACTATCCTCCTTTATTTCTGGAGTGAAGACAAGCCTGCATGATAGAAAGCCAATTACATCTTAACTCTGCATTTTAGAGAAAGAGTAGCAAGAAAAATAACAAGGAAGTTAGGGAGAGCAGGGGAAAAGAGAACATAAATTTTGTGAATTTGTTTTTTGAATGCTCATAGTCCTGTTTTTCACTGTTTATATTATGTATTCCTAGTCAATCTATAGTGAGATGTAAGGAACATTTATGGCATAGACTAAATCTGAGATTATTGTTCACACTGGAAGTGTTTGTCACTAAGTGTGTCTAGAACTTTCTCTCCTGAAGTTTGGCATTCCTTTCAGCATGTAGGGCTTATTTGGTCTGACATTTTTAATACCCCTTCCATACTGTGACAACTATAGAAGTAACTACAAATTTATTAATACAGTTCAATATTTAAGAATTATCTATTAGGAATAGAATTGAGTGGATGACGGATTTATCTGAGTGATGCAACTACATAATTGATTTCAAGAGGAATATGAAGTCTTGGTTTTTTATTTCAGAATTGCAGCTCGTTAAATGTGCAGCGTGGAAAATTTAGTTAACTTCTCTGGTCTTCACCTGCAAAATAAATGGAGTGAACCAGGTGACTAATTCAAATCACTTTATTTTATTTTTGAATAAATAAAAATCCAAACATCTTGTATTATTAATTATAATTTTGGAAAAAATCAGGTAAAAAACCCTGAAAAATATTATTTTCATTTTTTTCACTCTAAAAAAGTCAAAGAGTAAGCTATTACGCATTAAAAAAAGAAAACTTAGAATTACATTTCTGCTGTAGCTTCACATTATGTTGGTAAAAAAGTGGGTGCCCAGATAGGATTTTGAAGAAAACAATAAAAAATTCTTTGCTAAATTTAAAAATCTATGGAACATATTTTAAATGTTTGCAAAAGACAAAGAACAGGTATAAGTAGAACTTTCATTAAAACAAAGGAACATTCCAAAATATTACCACATAAGAGATTTGGTAATCCCCCTCTACAATAAAAAAAAAAAAGCGTAGTTATAAAACACGCAGATACAAAAACTGGGGTTAAACCAACCTGACAGAACACCAAGAAAGTGAAACCTAATAGAATGTTTGATATAGTCCAGTATAGTGCAGTATTACCAAAGTCCAAAATTTTATTATGTACAGGGGCTGGCACTATAAAATGAACAGTATAATTTAGTCATTCAGATTATATTAAGGGCTAAAAATTACATCTTCCTCTAACATTCCATGATAATTAGTGAAACTAAAGATGAAATTAAAAACTCCTGTAACTTGATTTCAAACACTTAGAACACTTCTAATTATTGTGATAAAGTATTTCTTTAGGGTAAGAAAAGAATTCTGCACTACTCTTTAAAGATTTATTCTTTAGGTTTGACTTTGGCCAGTTACTTCTCTATTCCCATGGCAGGTGTTTGATGACTGTCAATTTTCAGTCGATCCAAATTTTTCACCCTAAATTTACTAGCTAACTCATATTTCAGTGGACTTTTCAAAAAGTAATTATTTGAGGACTTGCTTGTAAGCTTCCTAAAACTTTTTTCTTTCACAATTTTCTGACATAATTTCTTTATACCACTTTTGGGACTAATATACTGACTTGTAGCATGGTTACCAATCCACTTAAATTATCTGACATTATAGACTATAAGGCATCTTTTTGTTCCCTGAACCATGTCATAGGGTGTTTCATTTAAATAATACATTTATTTAGACAGGGTATCCAGCTATGATATGCTTGTATAAATAATTTAATAGGAAATTTTTACTGTACCAATTTCAGAATTATGAAGTAAGGTTTAACTGTTTTAATGTGAAAGCACATATAACGTCATTTAAACAAATGAATATTTGAATATACATAATTCTCTGTATCCTGTTGTAGCATTTAACATTTTATTTCTGAAAATATGAAGACTCAAACAGAAGATAAGCATTGTTTGCTTTTCAGAGTTAGTAGAATTTGGCTATCTATGACTATCAATAAAGGAGAATTTTGAGTGTATGAATGACTACATGTCCTTATTGTTTTGAGCGAAAATATTTTACCTACACAGTTATTCAGGTAGAAAAGATTTAATTATCAATTACAAGTTTGATTTTAAAAATAATTTAGCCTTTGAGATAAAAGGGTAGAAAACTTGTTTATCTTGTTATTTTAAAGGAAGGAATATAAAAATCATTTTCAGTCATTAATTATGGGTAGCTTGGATACAAAGCATAAACATTGTTACACCTTGTTGCAGTCAGCTTTTTAATATGATGATGGTTGATGATACTTTAGTTCCAATATACTGTCACCTAGAGTAAACTTGAAAGCTTTTCCAGTGTTTTTAAAATTTTGTTCCTCTTTGTAAACAGTGGTCTAACATTTATTGCTAAAATATTTACATTATTATCACTGTTATTCATATTTGTTAAATTACCTAAGACTTTTCCTTTTCTTACACTATGATATAGAAAATATCAAGTTTAAATATATGTATATCTTTATATTATTTATTTACAACATGCAAGAAATCCATGTTTAGTTATTCAAAATAATTAGGTTATAATATAAAACATCTAAAATATTTTTTAAAATCACTGTTTTCACTTTTAGTAATAAGCTAACATATAACCATCTAAACATTTTATCTGTATTTAAATAAAGTATGAAAATAATACAAAAAGCCTGATTTTCTTCTAATGAAGACTTTCCAGATTTATAAGTGAAATAATATAGTTTATAATGATTCAGTTAAATTTATTTCTACATTATATAAATTGTATACCATCTTATGGTGATCTTTTTAATAAAAACCCAGTATTATTTAGATTGATGGAAACAATTATCTGCATTGCTGCAGGGAAAAAAAAACCTACCAAGATTCATTTCTTTGATATATGGTATATGATTGTTCTGTTTTCTATTGATGTTTTACTAGCAATAATATAAAATTTCAGAGATAACCAAAGAGAATCAATTTTAAACTTAAAGGTGTTATTTAGTTTTCTAAGCAACCTTTTTGATAAAGCTTTTTGCATAGTGATGATATACTTTATTATTAATTTATATATAAAATTTATTACTTTTTTATTTTATTTTCTGATCTTCTCTGAGGATTTCTGTAATATCATTAGAAAGAAAGAAAAAACAAGATACAAGAATTATGGAGAAGAAAAGCCTACAGACTTTCTTTGTTCTATAGCAAATCTAAAAACTGGGTTCAAGGAAAAACAAAAAAGGGATCTAGAAGGAACACTCTTTTTCATCTTTTTTTTGTATGACCCATGGCTCTCTCCTGCTATGCCCAAACAGCTGTTAGAAATTCTATATTTTTGATCCTTATTTAAACATTGAATTTTACCTCAAATCCTTATTTTTGAAGAACAGTAGAGTAAATAGAGTCAAATTCTTCAAACATTTTATTTTAAAGGAAAAGAAAAATTAACCTACAGTTGTAAGATCCAAGATGAAGTCAAATCTTTATAATTAAGGTTTGTAATCATATTTCTTAAATAGACTCCAAACTCTTATAAATGTTTAGTTTGGGACCATTTTTAAACATAGTTTAAAAATATAATCAACACAATCTTTATAAAGATATACATTTTATTATCTCATTCTAAATATGTTCAACGTTAAAGTTTCTATGCATCTAATAATTTTATATAGTTACTGATTGTGAATAACTAAGTACCCCCAAAATGTGGCAGCTTAAAACAATACATATTTATTTTCTCATGCATTTTCTGAGTTAGGACCTGGATATAGGTTTGCTGACTGATTTTGACTCAGGGTCTTTCACAAGATTGTAGAGGCTACATTCTTCTCAAGATCAACTGGTGTTTAAAAACTTGGAAGCATGGTTGATGGTAGTCTTCAGTGTTATCATTCTAATTCTTTACTGACTCTGATCCAAGACTTCAATTTTGAGCTTTGAAAGCCTTGTGCAAGACTAAATAAAATGTTGTGATTTATTTCCCTAAGAGTGAGATGGGACATGGGGAGAAAAAGGAGAAGGGGAAGAGAGAGAGAAACAGACAGACAGACAGACAGACAACATGAGATTGTCTAAAATGGCAGCCTATGTATTTTATACATTGATCTAGGAAATGCCATATCATCACTCTCCCTGTATGTCATTAGTCACAACAGAAAACTTTAATACAGTTTGGAGAAACCACTCATAAGTTTAAATCAGGAGGTAGGAAACCCTACAAAATGAGAAACATTTTGAACCCTAATCAGCATATTTTATTTTATTTTTTGTGTGTTTACTTTTTAGTACTACAAAACCATCTTCCAACATAAGTTATAGAAAAAGTTTTACAGTTTGATAATACAATATTTTGGTTTCTAAAATGCCAAGTTTACATTTTATCAGGGCCATTAATTTTTGTGTCACACTCTATACACATTATCACCTACTTAAATATGTAGGTATATGTGATTTATGTATTGTTTTATTATCTTATTTAAATTAGAAAAATATCTTGAAATTATTTTCCATAGTTCAATTATGCCTTGAAAACCCAAGGCATTGTTGAAAACTCAGTTGACAAGTTATAATTTACTGAAATTTCACTTCTTTGTTTTTCACTCAAACATATTTAGTCAGCATATGCTTCCTCAGAAAGAAGTTAGTTCATGATTATCTAACTCTATTCAAGTTTAAGTGCACCCCATCAGTCCCATATATATTCTGAAGCATTAAACACTTTGGCATTTCAATTGTTTCAAAAACAATAACTTACAATGAATGCTCTTCTTATAGAGCAACATTTCTTTTGAGAAATTCTTTTGCGTATTATAGGTAAGAGATTTTGTTTTGAAGAACATAAAGATGATTATTATAATACCTGTGCTGAAGAAATCTTGAATCTACTATGAGGAAAAGCAAATTCATAGGAGATTCTATTATTTTACTGAAGTAAGATAAGATTCTTAAAAGAAATACAAAGAATGGTTTTTCAGGTGCAATGGAGAGGGTTGTCAATATACGTTTGGAAGGGAGAGAAAATAAACATGTACAGATTGATGTTCCTTTAGCCTGGGTCTTCAAGGTAGGTGTTGGTTTCCAAATGGGATGAACCAGATGGAATATTTCAAACAGAGAGTGTAGAACAAGGAGGAGTGGAAAGTTCTAAATCATATTTGGCAAATGCATGTCTTGCTTCACTGAAATTTAATGATCATGTGTGGTACAGTTATATAGGGATCTCTGAAGAGTATTGAGAATAATTTTAGGCATTCATTTTTGAGTTAATAGTTGTTTGGGAGAAATGGGGATCCATGTTGAGCAAGTAAAATACAGGAAGAAATAAGTACTTAAATTAATGTAGAAACACATATGTGAATATATCATTACCATCATCTATATGTGAAAATTCACTATGTCTAGTGAAGAAAAAAACAAAAATAATATAAAGTAATTCTAAGATTTGCTCATATACTGTAAGTGCTAACCTAACACTTCACAGTGAGAATGGGAATGAGGAAGTTGAATTGAGAAACTTAAGAAGACACTAATTATATGCATATTTTTAAATAAAAAAAAGTAAAAGAATAATATAAATAATCCTAAACAACTGGAATAATCAGAAGAAAGGGGAACAAGAAGTAATGCTGGGATGTAATTATGCAATTGGATTTTAAGCCAGCAGATAATATCCGGTATACATTTTTTTGTGCATTTCAAACACAAGTGAAATGTTATCAATCTATATTTGAAGAAAATCTTGGCACTAGGGACAAAAAACACAGTTGTAATAGAGGTAAAATGGAAGTGAGTAGGAATAGAAGTAGATAAGGTACTGGAGTTAAAGGGCAAGATAGCTTGAAGAGACAGCCTTAACTTTATATCATGAGGTTGGTGAAAACAAATGAGACCCACCATAACATGATGAAGTATTCAAAGACTTAGGTGTTTATGATAAACCTAAGATTGAAATCACTTGAAAGAGCACATGATTAGTTATTTCAGATAACTTAAGGAATTTTAGAAATTCTGTATTAAAAAAAAAAGATATACCTAATTATTATTAAAAAAAATGGAAAGATGAAGGAAAAGAACAGTGTATGGATTGAAAGGATGACTAAGCAAGTAAATTCCTGGAAATATACTATTATTTCAAAAAGAACAGGTCAAAGGTAGAAATTGAGAGTTGTAAAAGTCGGCAAGGATGTGGAGAAAAAGGAACCCTCTTACACTGCTGGTGGGAATGCAAGCTGGTCCAACCATTATGGGAAGCAGTATGGTGGTTCCTCAAACTACTAAGAATGGAACTTCTATATGATCCAGCAATCCCACTCCTAGGAATATACCCAAAAGACACAAAAACACTGATTCAAAAGAATACCTGCACCCTGATGTTTATAGCAGCTATTTACAATAGGTAAGACCTGGAAACAACCTAGATGCCCCAAAACAGATGATTGGATCAGGAAGATTTGATACATATACATGATGGAATACTATTCAGCAATCAAAAAAGATAAAGTAGACTCATTCATAGGAACATGGATGGAGCTGGAAGGGATTATGCTCAACGAAGTAAGTCAGAAGGCAAAATAAAAATACCAGATGGATTCGCCCCAGGAGAAATATAAGGGAACCAAGTAAGGATCAAGGAAAAGACTAATAACAATAACACTAATAATAATAAAAACACAACAAAAATGAAAGGACAAGGATAAATTGTGGACACTTGGTAGGGAGGGGGTAGGGAGAGGGTTGAGAGCAGAAAAAGCACAAGGGACCAAGGTGATGGTACACTGATGATATGGTGATGGGGAATACATGGGGATTACAATTGATGCCAAATATATATAAATAAAGAAAAAAATAAACCATAAATTAAACCAAAAAAAAAAAGAAATTGATAGTTGTAATTATAAGGTTTAATCTCAAGAGTGGTAGCTTCCTACTAAATGGAAAGTTTTTTCTTAAAAATCAAGCCAGTCACATATAATAATAGTGTGATTTTACTTGTGAGAATCCACAGTACAAAAATATAAGCGTACATTTCATATGACAATAAAGACAGAAAGGGATGTGAACCTCTGAGAAGAGTTTGGGGAAACCTGCATGAGATTAAAGGCATTTAGGGATCCAGAAAGCCCATGTGCCCTCAGCTCATCACTGAGAGGGGAGCTGCTTCTCCCTGCAGAGACTCCAGGTGTGAATGCCAGATCTATGCCTTACAGTCATAGAGTCAAAAGCATTTCAGATTGGGTTCATCCGGTTCCTATATTTATACTGCATTGAAAAGAGTGTTACAAGGACCACCTCTTAATTTTATTTTTTAATTTTTTTAAAGATTTATTTATTTATACATACAAGAACTGGGGTACAGGCCAGAGATGTGTTGAGTGAGAGGATTCACCAGAGACAGAGTGGGGAACAGAACAAGCAGACTGAATGAAATACACTGCTGAGGGGAGCGGCGGGCATGGCAGAGAGGTCTCCTGAGCCACGTGGGTCACTTCCCTTGGTGGGGATTGTACTCTGGCTGCAGGGGGCAGGGACCAAAGATGCTTCACAGTGTGGTGCTTAACTCCTTGCACCACCAGAGAGGCCCCACCTCTTAATTTTAATTTGGCTTTAGCCCTTTAGCACAGCTATGCTTTCATCTTTACTTGTTTCATTGTTTTTGTGAACAAGTGGTTTTTAAATTGATAATTTAACACACCCAACTAAATTGCCACTACCTCTCTATTAGTCAAGATTATGACAATATCAATACATGTAACGATAGTTTGGGAAGAACCTAAAGGTGAAATTACTTTCTATTTCTTTTAAGGTCACAAACAAATTAATTATTAAAGAAAGAGTGAAATTACTGAAAATATTTCCAAATTTAGGTATTTTGACATGAGGCTGAGTGATCTGATCTAGTAGTACTGTTGTAATGCTATTACTCTCAAAACTTTTGTCTTTATGTGAAAATAAATGTTTCCCCAGTTAAATTTCAATTTCAGGAAAAGGAAAAATATATCCTGAAATAATGTTGCCAAATATTAATTTTAGATACTAGATCCAATTAAATATTTCCTTGCCTCAAATAAACAGAATCCTGAAACCAGTTTTTCAAGTAGCTCTTTTCATCTCTTTTTTAAACCTATTATTATTGCCTTTATGGCTAAATTTTTAAAGTTTGGAAACTAAGAAAGCTCTCTGTGAACTAAACTCTTAATCTGAAAACCAGTGTTCTTGTGTTTAAGTTTCAGTTTTCTCTCCATGACATGGATGTAAAGAATATTAGGTTATTTAACATGAGACTTCTATTTCGTTACTGTATCCAAGTTAAAGGTTATTAGAAGATAAAGAGAGGACTATCATTAAGAATTGGAATAAATACCACTTAGGATAGTGAATGAGAAAACTAAAAACCACTTATCAGTGCTTCTTATACTATGGTCAGTGTGTGTTTCCAAAGTGACCATATTTGAGTACATAATGGACATTTTAGAATCACTAACAGTTTCTGCAGTTCTTGAAATATTCTAGTTATATAGTAGTAGATGTTTCACTTGAAAATAATTTGTACATGTTATAATACAGTTGTGATTTGTCTTTCTCAGTGTTTGTATATGTATATATGCACACACATCTGTGTGGGGTTATAGAATATGTAAATGATATATATTATATGGATAGATTAATAGAATAACTTGGAGCTTGTTATCATAAGTCACAAATTTATTCTTAGGTTTGGCATTTAGCTATATTTAAATTAAGGGTGAATAAATGTGTCCTAAACTCTTATTTGCATATTCTAAATAGAGGAAGTAATACCACATGTCTGTTAAGACTAGAAAGTAATAAATAAGCCTATGGGTAATTTGCAGTTGCTAGAAGGACTATTCTCAAATAGGGTGTTGTTAATAAAGACTGAGCCTTCTGTAACTGCCGTGTGTGCCATGTTTTATGGCAAGAACAAATGACAAGTTACATTCACTTCCAACATCACTTAAAAAAGATTCTGTCTTTTAATTAGTATACACTAACTGATATAACAAATGACTCTGAAATCTCAATGATTTAACACAATGTTGTTCAATTTTTACTCACTTCATAGTGTGATTATATTTCACAGAAAGTCTTCCAATCAGTGACTCAGTGGTCTTGTAGCTTTAAGATAGCTGCACGTAGTAATTGCCAAGCAGGGACAACTCAAGCATTGGGAAGACACATTGGATGCTTAACAAACAGACTCAGAAGTACACAGATAATTCCATGGACCAGAAATAATCACTTGAACCAGCCTACAAACAAGAATAATAGGAAGTGTAGTTTCTGACAAAATATAGTAAAGAAAGAAGTCGACAAACTTAAGCAGTCACTATGAAGTGACCAACCATTCTAGTGTGCCAAAATTTCCTGTTTTCTCATTGAAAGCTCTGTATCCTGGGGATCTCTTCAGACCTGAGCAATCCAAAAGAGTTGGGCTAACAGTGCTTTAGCACTGCTGAGAATACACATCACAGATTTGAACAAACTATTTAGTGGATATACATTGACATTTTATAGTAGAGAAATACTAGTTGCAACAAGAACATTGTATTACTCAGATAGTAGTTTAAGCCTGAAACTAGTCTAGGGAATAAAAGATAATATAGGTCAATAATTATAACAATTGTCAGTAATTTAGAGCCTAATGTATATGCCACCACTCAAGGAAAAGACCTGTTAAGCAATTTCCTAGTTCATCTTTAGTGACAGATCTTGAGGATCAGAAGGATTAACTGACTAGTACCAAACCACATTTTAGCAAGCCAAATAGAAGATTCTAAAACAACTGCAAATGCCAACTTCTTTTCTTCAGGTCATTGATATTAGATGATAACATGCATACACACACACACACACACACATAGAATGAGCAATGAGACACATATTGTAAATAGCACTAACTCCTAGCAGCACTATTTCAATTGTGTATAATGTAATCATCTCCCAAATAGAGATACCATAGTTGATTAACCATTGGATTTTGAAATATATTTTCTGGGACAGTACATTTATGTTTAATCCCTTAATATAGACTGGAATGGGGTTTAATGTGAAGTAAAATCTAATGTATCTAGGAACAATTTTCAACTAAGTAATTGCCATTTTAAAATACCAAGGTTGTTATGACAATAGAAACATATTTTATGTTGCTGGTTGTGTTAGTGAGAAATATGTTTGTTTTTGTTGAAAATATTAGGCGAGAGGCCACCTAGTAGTTCCTGAGTAAGTTTGTTTCTTTTTCTTTCCTTTTTTTTTTAACTGACATTTGCTCTAGTATTAGATAAGAAATATTTTGCTTCGATCAGAATATTCTATGTACATTAGATTGTGGAACAACTTAAAAGTTAAGATAGGTACTGAAATATCAGGGTAAGTCACAAAATACAAGGAACATATCAGTCAAAGCTGAAATAAAAATGGTGTAATGCATACATTCACAGCTATAACATTTGGATTTTATTCATAATTTATACTTTACAATTGAGTGAAATAGAAACAGAAATATCAGATTTAAAATGAAGGGTACAAAATAATGAAAGTAAAATATCATTAATTTCAAAATTAGAACATCATTCTATGTCTCTGACACATATCAGCCTATTATACATGAACCTGGCATGTATTAGGCATGAAACTGACAAATATACCATCTTGTTTGTATGTATGTGTGTATGTAATAGATATCAATATTAATTTTATGTGTGTATGTATATACACACTTTTTTTTTGTTTTTTTTTTTAAAGATTTATTTATTTATGCATACAAGCACTGGGGTACAGGCCAGAGGTGTGGGGGGGTGAGAAGATTCACCATAGAGAGTAGGGAGCAGAACAGGCAGAT
>JAGFMF010011523.1:2429225-2456149 GCA_019455555.1 Galemys pyrenaicus
TGTGGGTCCCCTCCCTGGCCGGCAGCAGGGATCGAACTCATGCTGCAGTGGCTGCGGTCTGCTTCATAGTGCGTTGCTTAACCCACTGCGCCACCAGGGAGGCCCTGTATATACACACTTTTAATATAATTGAAGCATAATACAAAATATCATTTTTAAAGTAATTCTGTAGTTGAAAGGGAAATTGCAATTGTATTATTTTTGATGCTTCTCAAATCATTCAGGAGTTTGTACTATATAACTTTTTTTCCTTTAGAAATAAATCTTCTTATATCATCTTCACAATGAAAGAGTTTTTTTCTGTTTTTATTACAACTTAAAAAGCACAGGATTCAGTTTTTTATTTTTCATATGCATTGCCCAGTTAGTTGGTAAATCCTGCTGATACATGAATGAAAAAATGTAATGAGTTAGTATGTCAGCTGATTTTGTGGGCCACATCTAGGACTTGATCAAGAATGTCACCATTTCTGAATGGGATAAACTTTATTGAATAAGCCTAGCTACAGAAATATGCCTAGATCTTTTTTATCCCCCCTTCTTATATTGAAAAAAAATGCAATATAGAAGTAAATATTCTAGCATCTATTTGTGTTATGTTTGGGAAACACTTATTATAATCTCACATAATCAGTTTGGGAGTTGCTAATGCATAATGTCCTCATAGAGACATACACACCCATCTCTTCCATTGCAGGGACTGATACATTATAATGTGCATATTATTCCCCTAATAACACTATTTCTGTCAATGTCACTGTACTCCTAAAAGAAGAAGCAAAATAACGAGAACAATATGGTTTAAGGACAAGGGCTTATAGAAGTTATTGGACAAAAAAGGAGTAGACAGCCTGATCTGAGAGTATCTCAACTACAGCTATCTTCTAAATTGTCCATAGGAAATTTTCTTGAGAATATCCAGTTTCCCCAAATCTCCATAAGCAAATATTTTACTTGTTGGTCACCTGTTTTTCCCTTATTATTCAATTTTATATGTGAAGCTTTGACATACTTTATGACTGTAACTTTTAAACTGGGGACAGGACACACTATGCAATGTTACTGTTTTGTGAAGCACAATATAGGAAATGGTCTTCTTTGGCTATTTCTTTTCTTCCTGCAGTCTTTATTGAAGAGCAAAGATAGAGATTCTGTTCCCTTAGAGATGCCTTGCAACTATTAATTATTTAGCTCTTAAACTCTAACAGTAAGTTGCTTTCGCACATCATGTTAACTGGATCCTTGGCCTGAGATGATTTTTCTTTTTTTCTCTACTGGAAGAGCCTCCCTATCACTTCTCTTGTGTTCTGTGAATGCTTGCTATGCATACTACTATTACAGTTTTTGCCAGCACGTTGAAATTATTCTCATGCATCTTTCTCTCACTGTTATTTTTGTCTAAATTGAGGCATAAGTCATATCTTACTCATTAATGTAAACTCATCTGTCCATGTCATATAATGTATGTTACATAACAACTCAGAAAATATCCATAGAAAAAAATGAGTCATGAACACAGGAATTGACTTCATATTTTATTTTAATCCTAAAATAGTGCATTTATTAAGACACCTGAAATGTTGTACTTGACCCTCTGAACCCAACATTTCTACAAATTTCTGTCATAGACATTATCTTAGGAGTTATGCTTTAAATTCTTATTAATAAAATTAATATTTTAAGAAATATGAAATAACAAAAGCCATTCAATTGCTGGAATTTTTTCAAAATAGTTCATAGTTTAAGAAAGTTGAATATTTCTACTAAAAATAATTTTGTCTTATGTGTCATTATTACAAAAGAAAATTGAAGAAGTGTTTGATTTTGTATTTTTTTAATTGTTTATTTATTTTTAATTTTATTTATGCATACAAGGACTGGGGTACAGGCCAGAGGTGTGGGGAGTGAGAGGATACACCAGAAGCAGAGCAGGGAATAGAGCAGGCAGATTAACTGAAATACACTGCAGAGGAGAGCAGTGGGCAAGATAGTAGAGGTCTCCCACACCATGTGGGTCACTTCCTTGGCTGGCAGCAGGGATGGAACTTGTGCTGCAGTGGCTGCGATTTGCTTCATAGTGCGTTGCTTAACCCACTGTGTCACCAAGGAGACCCAGAAGTGTTTGATTTTAAAAATGGATTCTAATCAGATAGTGGAAAGAGAAATACCGGTTTTCATTGCTGTTGCTGGTGGTAGGTTTTTTTTTTATTTGCTTTTTGAATTCTGTTTCAGCTAAGACACTCTTTGGCATTTGTACTTATTACTTCAGTGGGATTGAGTTATTGGTATTTTTTTTCTTTACTATATCTTCTAGCCTATCAAACATGCTTTTTATTTGTGATTTCTCAGACAGTTTTTCTCTTTTCCTGAAATAGGGTTGTATAGATTGCACCAATTTTGTTTTTTTGTCTTTTTTTTTTTTCCCACCTGCCCTTTCAGTTCTCCCAGTAGGTTTATTACTAGTTGTATAGATTGGATCCCTTGTTTCATGAGTCAAGAGGAAAAAGGTTTCAGCCACTCTCCCTTTACTGAATTGGATTTTTAAAATTCAAATTACCATTGATTTAAACCAAAAATGTAAAGAATCTCTTACTATTTAGAACAATAACTGTTATAACTTTAAGACAAAAAATTTGCTTAGTTTAAGGCTTTAACGTAGAATAAGTGGCTGTCCCGCTTAAATAAAATATAGATGAGTAAAAAAGTATTGTTCTTTTACCTATATTTTATCATTACTTTCTTTCCTTAAGTTATTCTTTTATGTTTTAAAATTAGATGCTTCAATTAATTCAGTTTTTTTAAATTTCATTATTCTAGTTTTCTATTTGCTCTAGAATATCTTCACTCTCCAAAACAAATGATTTATTATTCATATTTATAAGAATTTAATATTTGCTCCTCTAGTTCTGTAATACATATGTAGTAATAGTCTCAGAAATTTTTCATGGTTTGTATTGCTAATTTTCTATGCACTAAATATAAAGCTATCACACACACAAATATATTTACTTTTACCAATCACTGTGACTTTAAATTTTAGTGGTACAAAAATACAGTACTGGAATGATTTATTGACATTGTGCACAATAACTTTTCTGTATTGTGATATAAAAGCTGCAAATACATTACAAATTTTATGTCATCAAGGGAAAGATACACATAATAAAATGATGTGAATGTAACAATAACAGCCATTTAATAATGAAACTGGAGGCCAAACATCTTTTTCCTTCTCTCATATCATCTTCATGTAGGGGCCATGAGTTGGGTCATATTACTTTTTCAAGTTTATAGATAGTAGTGGGAAAATGGCATAATGTAAACTCATTTGTTCAAAGCTACAGTAGTATTGTGTCTTAATCATATGTTATTTATGCAATGACCATTAAAAATATTTTAAAAGTTTTTATTGCACACAGGGACATCATAGCTTATAAGGGCATATTTTACTTTACCATTGATAAAAAACAATTTCATATTATTTCCTTGATCGAGTAAGAGCATACAAAAACCAATTTACAAAACCATTTAGGAAATGTTAATATAGATTTGTATTTTAGTTATAGTAGCAAGAACAACAGTATAGTATTGTTTTTGTGTATATATATATATTTGCTAATGTATAAAGTTACCAATCAAAATTCATTAACAAACTAACCCATTATTTTAAAAAAACACTATAATCTTATGTTTTAAAAAGATTTATTTATTTTTGCATACAAGAGCTGGGTTATAGGCCAGAGTCAGAGGAAGTGAGAGGATTCACCAGAGCCAGAGTGGGGAGCAGAACAGGCAGACTTACTGAAACACACTGCTCAGGGGAGCAGCTGGCACAGCAGGAGAGGTCTGCTAGACCATGTGGGTCCCCTCCCTGGCCAGCGGCAGGGATCCACCTCTTCTGCAGTGGCTGCGGTTTGCTTCATAGTGCATTGCTTAACCCGCTGCACCACCGGGGAGGCCCAACACTAGAAATTTAAACTAAAACAGGGAAGTAAAGAAAGCCATTGGAATGTATGTACATAGATATTTATTTGATTCAGAAAGGAAATAATATAATATAAAATAGGTTTATTTAAGATCATTTAAATATTCAAGGAGGCATGAACATCAGTGACTGGATTAACATGAATATGTTTTAGTTGAGGTTTTCCCTTTTTATTTGTTTCATTAAATATAAATCTAGAGAAATATCATTCAGCCTTGAAACAACAGTTTCAGCCAGATTTTTGTAGCTAATTAAAGTTAACTTACTTTTTGTCAATTGAGACTGAAAAAATAATAATTACACTACTTAACATTTCTTTTTCAGTTCATCTTTTTTAAAAGTACAGAAATTCAGTGATCTGTAAAATCATGAGGTAATTTTTGTCTAAGTAAAGCAAGGTTCTTTCATGTTGCAGTTGAGTCAATTAAAATTATTTTTGGCTATGTTATTTGGAATATAACTTCTTGTCGTGCACTTAAAGTTCTTGGTAGGTTAAATGAGGTCATGTGGAAGCAGTTATTGTCAAGTAACTAGTTCAAATTTCAGAGTAATGGGAAGTTTGGACATGGGAAGTTTTATACAAGTATGGCTTGGTTCCAGTTCAAAGATATTGTAGTCTTTACTGTATAGGATCATTTATTCTTTTCCTACGAATTAACTTTAGAAGATATTGTTCATATTTAATAAGTTAAGGTTGACATAATACATTGTATTAGTATAACAACTTGTGATTGTTAGTTTCTGCTGTAGGTATTATCCAATAAATGACCTCTCCTGCTTGCCAATGAATATTCACAAATACCAAATAATGGAGTTAATGAATTCTAATTTTGTATAATACATTTTAGCTTATTAAAACATTGTTGCATATGCCAGTTCTCTTGATTGTCAAAAAGTCCTTGTGGAAAATCATTGTTGGTTATTTCTCCTAAGTTTGCTAAAATGCAATTAACATTAGACAAAGTTGCCCGTTCTTAATGTTTTCCTATATCATGTGTCATAAAAAACATAACATTTATTTATTTTAGCTTTCTTTAACCATTTTTTTTTTAGATTTAGTTAATTATATTTGACATCATTTGAAGTCCCCAGGGGTTTTTCACCCATGTCACCCATTTCACCCATGCACCATCACCTCAGTCCCTTGTGTTCTTTCTGTCCTCATCCCGGTATCTACTCACCCTCCCCCAGAATGATCTCTTTGGTTTGTCTTTTTCCTTTTGTTCTTGTGTTTTTTGTTTGTTTGTTTTTGATTGTAATTGTTCCTTTCCTTGAGATTTCTCTTATTATTTTTTTAGTTTTTGTTCCTATACATTCCTCCTAAGAGTGAAGCCATCTGATATTTTTCTCTTGCCTTCTGACTTATTTCACTGAGTGTAATTCCTTCTAGCTCCATCCATATTTCTATAAATGACTCTAAATCATCATTTTTGGTTGCTGAATAGTATTCCATTATGTATATGTACCACAGCATCCTGATCCAATCATCTGTTTTTGAGCATCTAGGTTGTTTCCAGGTCTTACTGATTATAAATTGTGCTGCAATAAAAATGGGGATACAGGCATTTTTTTGGATTGGTGTTTTTGATAACACATTACTTTTAGAATTTTAGAGATGGCAGAGTGCTATCGTATTATTGATTTAAACTCTTCTTAATGGGTTAGAAAAATTAATCTAGTGATTTGCTCAAAGTTAGAAAGGTCTTCTGGCCCCCAACCTCACTTGCTTCTCATTCACCTTAGGAAAACATTAGCACAAGCAGTGATTAACGACATTACAACCAGGGCAATGAATGACAGAACTTTAAAAAGAAATAGTAGAATAACTAATTTTATGTCAACCTCAGACATGTAGATACAATAATTTAAGAGTAAATATTTTTCAAAAGAATTTACAATATTCTCATGTAAATTTTCAACTTTCATACCAGATTAAGACTTCTTTTTTAAAATTTATTTTCTTACGTCATTGTTCATTTTTGTTCAGTTATTGATACTTGATATCCAAAATGTGTTTTTGTCATTTCACATTAAAATTAGTTATTTTATTATTTTACCATTGTATAAATTGAATATTACATGTTGTTTCACATTTGTAAATATATTGGTTATTCAATATTATAAACAAATTGTTTACTATAAATGGAATGATAGCTTTACTTATAAAGTCAGACTATTTTATAAATATATTAATATGTAAATAATTCTAATTTTAAATCTGATTCAGAGAAGCATTTTAAAATCTAAATCAGTAAGGCTAAATAAAGCATTTCTATTTATTTACACTTTAACTTGAGAATTGATAAAAAATGGAGATAATTTCCCCCTTATAGATTGTATTTACTTTAAACCATGAATTTTTGTATGTGTATTACCAATCATGATTTAATATAGTAAATTTAATTTTAAGAGAAAGTGCATCAGTGAAGTAATCTTCTATGTGTACCCCAAAGGCAAACACCAGAAATTGCAACAGTTCTTGGAAACATCTTTATTTATTTTTAAAGATTTATTTATTTTTGCCTATAAGAACTGGGGTACAGGCTAGATGAATGGGGGTGAAATGATTCACCACAGACAGAGTGGGGAACAGAACAGGCAGATTGTCTGAAATACACTGCCAAGGGGAGCAGCAGGCAAGAATGGAGAGGTTTGCTGGGCCATGTGGGTCACCTCCCTGATCAGGGATCAAACTCTATGCTGCAGTGGCTGCAGATGCTTCATAGTGCAGTGCTTAACCCCTGCACCATTGAAAAATATCTTTAATTTAAAAGAGAAGTTGCCTAGAGGGAATTGAGCAACACATTTTTTATTGTCAGAGCTGGCAACATTTTTTAGAAAGTATAGTTTTTCTATATTGGCTTGAAATCATGGTGGGTATAAGAGTACATGTTCTAGATTAATCTACTTCGTTGAAAATAGATTACTATTTTAAAGAAGCTTTCATGGATACTCTGAAGTAAACTATGGATACTCTGAAATAAACTTCTCTAGGTAACTGTTTTGTGTACTGCTTTCACCCAACTTATGGCCATCATAGACTAATGAAATTTAGGCATCAGCTTTTATTGCAGGATGCCTTAGTTATAGCACATCATTTGCTACTTTGTGCTCTTGACATTTATCCATGTGATGCTTTTATGACATTATTCTTAGTTCTTTTGTAAGTCTCTTTAGACAAGTAGGTGGAACAACTGGGGAGTTTCATTGTAATAATTTTATTATGCCATAAATGTATAATTTTATTGTAATAATTATATATATATTTGCCTTATGTTATCCTGTATTTTATAGTATATTTTACTTTTAAACATCTAAGTGTTATAAAGTGCAAAAGTATTCTTTATAGGGCATTAATTTATATTTGAAAATCAAAATGTTTTCAGTGTAATAAAGTACAATGTTTTAGATTACCTACCTTAAGACAGACTATGCATAAAGAGCTTTACCTAAATTATTTTATTCAATCCTCTAGTCAAACTTTTGAGGTAGTAATATTATAGACATATGAGCAGTGAGCTTAATGATATTGCTAATGGTGTTGCACAGTGTGTTAGTAATAAAGTGGTTCTGAATTCAGGTCTGCTGACATACTTGCCCAGACCAGTTTAATTTTAACATAAATATTTGCTACAAATAGTTTCCCTAGTTACATTTAAAGTGATCTTTTCCATATATGAACATACAGAATCTAATTTTCTTTCTTTTCTTTTCAAATCCTGTTACTTTTGCATATTTGAAATAATCAAAGCTTTAAAGAGACAAAGACGGGGAACAAACAAACAAACAGGTACTCCTTGTATGTGAGCGGCATTATGTCAATGCTTTACATAGATTTCACATTTAGTCTTCCATAGGATAATTTGAGCTGTGTGTTTTTGTTCCCACTTTGCAGATGAAGAAATTTATCCTCAGAGAGCTTAACTATGTTGCCAAAGCTCTACAAATAAGATATAATAGAGGCAAGATTTTAACTCAGTGCACTAGAGCATCAGCAGCTTTCTACTTTATGTTGAAACAAACAGGTGTGATGTGACTTTCTCCTTAAATCACCTTTCTCAAAATGAGGAGGGAATCAATGACTAATGAATGCATAACAGGTGTTGGATTTGTCAAAAGCATTTCAATTAGTTTACTTCATTTAATTTCCACAAAAAATATGTGATGTAGGAATCATTGCTTTCATTTTACTAAGAAAACTAAGGATGAGAAAATTTGTATAATTTACTTAAAGTCTTACAGTACCAATCAGCAACTTTAAATACAAATTTATCTGATTTCAACATCTCTAAAAGACTTCCATTTTGGGCTCCTCTTTTAATGTAGAGAAAAGGCTATATTATATTTCAGTATATTTAAATTAAAGAAGAGATTAGAAATTTGGTGATATTTATCTATATCACAAGATTGATAAAACTCAGTTAATGTAAGAATAAAAAGTATCCCATGTTCCTGTTTGGCTGAATTTTTCCAAGAGAGTGAAACATATGAAATCAGAAAACAAAGTAAAATGATTCTCTAACCATTAATTTTAGCACTAGGACTCTCATAATTACATTACCTAAACTTAAAAAAAATTGCAATGATCCACATCCCTAGAATAAGTGATAAATTGGTTACTGAAAAATTTTACACAAAGTTTATCAAAATATAGTAATTTAAATATTTCAATACTTTTTAATAGCATTTATTTCCTTAGTCACAGATTTTATATCAAAGTTTGGCAACTTATCAGCTCTAGTTATTGTGTAGATATATATACTAGAATTCTGTTATGTGAGTAATAGAAATGTTTTTTTTTTACTACATGAAAGAATAAAGTATGCCTTTATATTTTAGTGTTCTAATTAAATTTGATTTTGAACGTACATATAATAGCAATAAATTAACCATTTTTCTGGTTTACCATTTATTGGCTATATTATTCATCATGCTCATTCATCATTTCATTAATCCAAGTAAAATTGTAAGTCTACTAAAACTCTGCCTTTATTCATGATCTGGTATTAGTAATTTCTTGAGATAAGACAAATGTTTCTTTCTTGAGACTCTTTCTCTTAAGAGAGGTTCACTTGCTAAGTCAGTTTTCGCTGATGATTTGCATTACTATATGTGTGAAACAAGAAAGGATATACCCTGAACCTTATGGAACTTGAATATCAACAATGGCCATGACTATTTTTATAGATTTTTGTCTGTTTATAGTGGACAGATAATACCTCATCTTCAAATGGACTTGAAATGGAATATCTACTCAGTTCGGAAGTTAAATGAACTGTTATCTTTAGGATAGTTGATATTCTTTAGGCATCACTCCTTAGATGCATTCTCAACCTGTTAATCCCTTTTCAAACTCTTGGTACTTTGCTCTGAAAATCTCCTAATGTTATAAACCTGAATCTTCACCTTATATTTGACTGGTGAAACTTTATTTTACCAAGACTTCGATAGGACGTTTTCTGTGTGTCTTCAGGCTTAGCATTTAACAAATCCTAACAGCACTTCTTTATCCATTGTTACTTATTTTAACGTTGAAGCTGAACATCACACTAAAGTGTTTCAATCATTTGCAGATGTCAAATCATTTCTCTCTTTTGACAATATACATAATTTTTAGCAATATGATTAATCTCAAGACTGCAATGAAATTTAGTCTCTCCCCATCTTTATATTCCCTTGTTCCCTTTATGTTCATTCTTTTAACCTCAGAGGTGAAGGGTGTGTTGTCAAATTGATTGCTATGTAAACAAATGTCCGATGTATTTCTCTTTTATCATTTTGACATATTTTGCTACATACTATTCTTCCAGATCCTTTCTATTTTGGGTATAAAATACTCCACGGTGTAACTATAACACATCTTGACCCAGTCATCCATTGATGGATATTAAGGCTGCTTCATATTCTAATTATTGTAAATAATGCTTCAGTGAACATTGTGGAACATATGGGTTTCTATGTTCATGGTTCCATACATAATCATGAAGCTATCAAGAGTCTAAGACAAAGAAAGAGCCTATGGAGAAAAAATAGGAATTCCATAAAGGAACAAAGAGATAGAGATAAAATTAATCTCTTTTTATATAGAAGACATAAAATTGCCATCCCAAAATACTGCATCCTGTAACAATCTCCTTTAGATGGGTGGGAGAAATAAAGATCTTCCCAGATAAACAGATGTCAAATTCTTAACTTTCACCAATTTGTTTTGGTCTCACTTCCTCTGTTCCAGTCCACTTAAGCAACCCACTATTCTATTGCTAGCATATCATCATTACCTGAACTCCTTTACATTTAATATCTTTAATGTCAAGATCCACTTTAGCACTGTTTCTCTCTTCCTTTAATATTATTGCCTTATTTTTTCATATCTTTAAGCACTTAAAACATTAACAACTTTATCCTATTCTAGTCATTTAACTTTAATTTCTCTTTTATATGTAACTAGACTCCTTGATGAAACAACTGAATTTTTTTTTTTTTCAACCAGGGCTTTCCATTTCTTTGCTCTCTTATTCTTAAAGCTTACTAGTCCTTATAGAGATAGTCTAACATCACTTGTAAGATACTTCTAGAGAAAATGGTGAGGCCAGATGGGCCTCCACATTTATTCATGAATAATCCCAAATTCAATTGATCAGCAGTATTTGTTTTTTTTTTAAAGAGTTATTTATTTATGCGTACAAGAGCTGGGGTACAGGCCAGAGGTGTGGGGGTGGTGAGAGGATTCACCACAGACAGAGCGGGGAACTGAACAGGCAGATCAACAGAAGTACACTGCTGAGGGGAGCAGCGGGCAAGGCGGGAGAGGTCTGCTGTGCCATGTGGGTCCCCTCCCCGGCCGGCAGCAGGGATCGAACTTGTGCTGCAGTGGCTGCAGTTTGCCTCATAGTGCGTTGCTTAACCCACTGCGCCACCAGGGAGGCCCCAATCAGCAGTATTTGTTGATGTCAATAATTGACTCCTTTTTCCACTGCCAACTGAAATCATTCTTCTTATTACCCTCAAGTTCTGACTGTCTTCAGCTCCCTCAATATGTGAAAAATCACCATGGCATTTATTTAACAGAACAAATCAGACCTTTCAAACACAGTATTCTTTGACTTCCTGTGACCTTGTATTTTCTATCTATCTATCTATCTATCTATCTATCTATCTATCTATCTATCTATCTATCTATTATCTATTATCTATCTATCTATAGATATGTATTTCCCTATGTTCTTCATTCCAGTGTTGAAGGAAGAGAACTCCATTTATAGTTTACACCTTTCCCAGGCAGATTTAATCCTAGCTCACCTAAATCCTTATTTTGTCAGTTAACTTTTGTTTTCTGAAACTCCTGTCACTCTCAAAGACATTCCCAGCCTAAGAATCACATGGACAGTGAAAGTTATAAAGTGACACTCAGAATCAAAAGAGACAAATTCACCACTGAAGATACATGGAGAGATTTAAAAGTGTAGTGTATTCATTACAAAAAAATGTAAAAGAAAAGATTCAGTATAGTATAATAATTTTGAATTTTCATATATAAATGTAGTCAACTACATTTTTTTAATTGTTATCTATCAATCATGTATATGTTAAAATAAAATATTTAGCTGTTCCTCCCCTTAATCATCTGAGAAGGAATTTGCATTCACTTATTTAAAATTTGTACATTTTTGTTGAGCTAACATTGGTTACACAATGTGTATGATGTAGGTGTATATGTTCACACCTCTTCAGCTATATAGCTGACACAGTGTTAGCTGCCAAAGTGCTCATAGTTATAGTCTTCCACCTTAGTCCATTGGGTTTCTTCTCTCTCCTTGCTCCTCACCCTTAATCCCTCCCCCTAGGATGCTCAGTTTCCGAAAGTTTCTTTCAGTTGAGTTTTGTCCATCCCTTTGTTTTGTTTCTTTGAATGAAGAATTTCACTCATCAATTAGTGAAATCATCCAGTATTTATCTTTCTGCTTCTGACTTATTTCACTTAACACAGTTTTCTATAGGGCCGTCCATTTTTGCTCTAAATGGCAAAGTTTCATTTTTTCTGTGTCTGAGTAGTATTTCATTGTGCAAATATACCACATCTTTTTAATCCACACATATGTCCTTGGGGATGTAGGTTGTTTCCATACTTGGTTACTATAAATTATATCAAAAAACCTAAGGCAGGCATATATCCCTTCAAATTGTTAGTTATATATGTCTGAGTAGATCTATAGGAATGTAATCAAAAGAGTATGGTATTGAAATAAAAATAGACACAAAGGCCAATGGAATTAAATTGAGAGCTCAGAAATAAATCCAAAATTATATATACAATTAATTTTATGAAAAAGGAGGTAATATTATGTAATGGGTACACAGTGGTGAAATAAATATCTCTTCAACAAATGATATTAGGAAAATTAGAGAGCCATAGGCAAAAGAATGAATCTAGTCCTCTTAACACGACACACAAAAATTAACTCAGTGAAGGAAACAAAAGCAAATGTAAACAAATGGAATGGCATCAAACTAAATAATTTCTGCACATAAAAGGAAAAAAAAATCATTAAAACAAAAAGACACCTTACTCAATACAAGGAACTATTTACAGATCATAATACATCTGTTAAGAGGCTAATGGCCAAGCTCTGCAAAGACCTCAAACAACAAAAAGAAAACATAATCACATAATAAAAAATTGCCAGAACTGAATATACACTTAATCAAAGAAGGCATGTAGTTGGCTAACAGGTTCATGAAAAAATGTTTATAACCACATTATCATCAGAAAAATGCAGTTCAAAACCACAGTGAGTTACCACTTCATACCTATGAAAATGACTTATATCAAAAAGACCACAAAACAAACCTCAATGATTGTGTGGAGAATAATAACACTTCTACACTGTTGGTGGGAATGTAGACTGTTCAGACCCAAATGAAAACGATGTGGAGATGTTTCAAAATCTTAAAAATAGATCTACCATAAGACTCAGGTTTTCCATTACAAGGAAGCTATATTCTTATGTTGAAAATTATACTGTTGTAGATTTAGTCAAATTGGTCATGTAGGATATCATTTTGCTCTTAGGACCTGTTCTCTCAAATGGATTCATTGTTCACATGCTAGGGTGTACCCAACATGATTTACCTTGACAGAGAATGAAAGGGACTAAACGAGTGCTATGGCTTCATTGCCCTTCCTTGTTGCCCTGATTAAGAAAGACTTCACATTAACTTTGTTATGGCAGTTGTTAGAAATCAACATTTCTTTTTTTTTTAAGTGGTCTAGTAAGAAGCAAAGTATTTTATTTGTGAGTCTTTGAGACTTGCTTGAGAAACAAAATTAATACATGTCAGAACATTAATAAGTCCAAGCAATTCTGTTACATAAATTAACTCATTTATTATAGGCAGGCAATGTTCCAAATTATAGAACGTCTGCTGGTCTTTCAATTCCTTCAGTCTTCTGATGGCAGACTTTACTGTGACAGCAGAAGTGGTGGTGTAGGTCCAGGCACCACCAGCCACCGTTTTCATGCAGGAACCACAGTGCCACATCCCCACTGCTCGCCTCTTCATCTTGATTTTGTCACAGAAGGAGCAAGTGTACTTGGCATGCTGTCTGATTTCAGTTTTCTTCACCATTTTACTGAGGAAGGCACCATAACAGGTCCCATATTTACCTACGATCCCCACCTTCTTGGTGCTTTTGGCCATGTTGTTGTAAACTAGGTGAGCACCCAGAGAGGAGTGAAATCAACATTTCTTCTGATTAAACACTGCCTCATCTAACTTTTAAGCTGAGAGATTTCCAGTATATATTCTCTCTGCATGACCTTTTTTGTAGCTATCAATGATTTGTATTTAGAAAGGATAAGAAAACTTATGCTTTGTTTATTTAAATGTGCAGATAAAGTAGTTGATATGTTTTGCTTTTGTTTTAATTTAGGCCATACTGAAAAAAATATGTCTGTTTTCTCTGTGCTATCTTTTTTTTTTTCCTTTTTGAAGTGGTAAAGTCACGTTGATTTCACGGAAAAAAAAATGTGAAATTAACTAGTTGCAAAGACTGTATTCTCTAGCCATCAACAGTAATTAAAAGGTGGTTTTATTCCCTAACTACACATTTACATTTCACACTTCCCTGATTGGATTTTACTCCCAAGGTGCTCATTGAATGGAAATTTAAAGTTTATTTTTAGGTAGCTCTTTTGTGTTTATACTGTTTACTTCCAAATTCTTGGAGACAGCTATAACTAAATGCCAAATAGTGAATTTTCAACATTCTGAATAAAGTTGTTATGTTTGCTGAAATATATTCAAGACAAACATCATCCCTTACGTTAATTTACTCGTCAGGAATGCTACCATAGAATCTATCTGCTATTCCTCCTCTTCAGACCATATGCCCTTTAGTTCCTGATGTTGGGCAATAGAATTACCATAGCAAATACAACAATAATGTACAAATTGTCTAAAAACAGGAACTTTGAAGGGAAACTGAAATATAAGAACAAGGAGAATCATAATAGTTTGAGATTTTATGGAAGAATTTTGAGACAAATTAACCATTTGTGCTTATGTGTAGCCTATTTGTAGGAAAAAATAAATGGTAAAAGTGACATGCATCAAAGGAGAAATGGCTTAAGTGGGTTGGGTATCAAGAGCACTTGCAGACTGACCACACTCAGAGTGCTGTAGTAAAGTTTTGAAACACACTTTTGGATTTTCTTTGATTGTCTCAATGGGAGGCATTATTAATTATATTCATTTCTTCATTTGTGTGTTCTTTTACATTATGTTAACTTGGTTACCTGAAAGTTTCCAATCACTATACTTTTGTATTCTATTTTTTAAATAGAAACATGTCCACATTCTTCCAATATTTTTCATCTAAGAGGTTTTTAAGCGATCTAAACTTATGGAATGAATATTAACTATTATTTCTATCTTCCTAATATGCATGAGTCATAATGCTAAACATACTCCCTGATATGTGTTATCCATTATATTAAGGGCCCACTGTCAGTATCTTTAATTTATAAATAAAAAAAATGAAACATATCTTCTGATAGTAGATATATAAAAATGCTGCATTTTGATTATCATACTTTTTTTTGTTCTGTCTTTACATCTATCTATCTCTGTGAATTTACTTCTGTGCTTTTGAAACACTGATTACCCCAGCAAAACCTAAGGTAGCATTTCTTAAAAACAACATGGAGAATAACATTGAAATGTAAACTGGAAAGTTATGTGAGGAAATAAATCATTTAAGAAGGATGTTTGAAAATAAGCAAGATAAATTTTAAATAAATATAAGCAATTGATTTGGGGATAAAGAGGGAAAAATTAGCTAAGGATGCTAGACTATTGACAAGTATAATGATTATAATTAATTCTATTCAGTTGGAAACTAAAGATAATTAATAGAAGTCCATTAGGTTATTTTCCATAATGTAGGTAAATCTCTTGTAACAATATTTAAAAAGTTTAATTTAACTTTGAGGAAGATAAGAAAAACTACACTACATATGGAATTTCTTACTGTGTTTCAGGAGAAACTACAGTGTGGGACTGGTTTTAGAACCTGATTCTACTTTATTGTCATTGTAGTGTAAATTGTAGCCCTGATTAATTGGAGTGTTATGTATGAATGGTTCATGTTAGCTGTACATTTATATTTTCCTGTTCTTGGTGTTCTGACCCAGTTTTTCCACTTTGCATAATGTACATGGAGATTTTCCAGATGAATGTCAATGTGTTAAATCTGCAAGAACACTCATTCTTTTTTATGTGGAGTTACTAAATGTTTCACTCTTGAAAGTATAAACTTTAGAACTAGATTAGAAATCAACAACTGTCTCTCTCACTTTACCTATTTTTGTGTTTTATTTGATTGTACAGAAAAAAAAATTTGTTGTTCCTATTCAGATAATGCAGATAGTCAATGATTGTTAACTCTTTTCAAAAGATCTCTGCAAATGTCTTTTACAAGTACAGTGTTATGGTGAGTGGGAGTCCCCATCCTTGTCTCTAAAAAAAGCTATCATCCATCCTGAATGTATGGTAGATTCTTCTCCCTTACTAAGAAGGACATTGTTTCATGTCTGTCCCCTTTCTCTTTTTACTTAGCATATGCCTTAGAACAGACCTTGCTTGGGAACTTCAGTTAACAATTTTAAACACAAATCAACTTGCCTATAAAAAAAGTTGTCATCTTCTCATTTAGAAGTGAAATTCCCTGCTTCTCTCCCAATCGCTTCCTTTAGTGTTTCTTTGCAGTCTTCCTTTCCTGTTTTAGTTATCATCAGTCTTATTCCATTATTTAATTATAAAATTATTTACTGGGAATAAGGTTAGCTTTACTGGTGGCCTATAAATGAAACATACACTAGGCAAAAAAAAATCTATTGCATTAAAGTGAGGATGAAAGTCAGTATATTAAAGTAGGCAAAGTAAGAATATGAAAACCAGTTATGGTTTGCAGGCTTTTCTTAGTACTTAGTACATGGCGAATCCATCATTTACTTCACCTTCTTTGAAATTTTGAAAACTCAGTTCAATCTCAAATAAACAAAAATAGCAGAATCTAATGACCATTTCTTAGGTGATAAGACTTAGGCACATTTCCTCACAGTGGTATCTTTTCACATGTAATGTGAAGATTATATAAACATAATTCAATTTATGTCCTAGAACATAATGAATACTCAGTACATAGATATTATGATTAACTTTATTGTGTCTTATTTTATTGTATGCTATGTGTCTCAGGGGATACCTGGATTATATCTTGTTTAGGAATTATCAATGGGCTTGCTACAAAGTACAAATGTTCTGCACTATTTACAATAGGTAAGTCCTGGAAACAACCTAGATGTCCAAAAAGAGATGATTGGATCAGGAAGCTGTGGTACATATACATGATGGAATACTATTCAGCAATCAAAAAAGATGAAGTAGACTCATTCATAGGCACATGGATGGAGATGGAAGGTATTATGCTGAGTGAAACAGTCAGAAGGCAAAATAAAAATACCAGATGGTTTCCCTCCTGGGAGGAGTATAAGGGAACCAAATAACTGACCAAGGAAGAGAATAATAATAATAAAAAAACACAACAAAAATGAAAAGACAAGGACAAATTGGGGGCACTGGGTGGGGAGTGGGGAGGAAGTGGGTTGAGGGTAGAAAGAGCACAAGGGACCAAGGTGATGGTGCACTGGTGAAATGGTGGTGGGAAATCCATGGGGACCATAACTGATATCATATATATATATATATATATATATATATATATATATATATATATATATATATATATATATATATATATAAAGAAGAAGAGAAAAAAACTAAAAGCAAAGTACAAATGCCCTAGCTCGGATGTCAGCTCTCAGAATACACATTTTTATATAAATCCCTACAGGTGAGATTGTGACAAATTGTAATGTCTGTTTCTGATTTATGGGTACTAAGACAAACTAGTGATTTGGTGTTGAAACATGGAATTTATACCTCTCTATTCCAATCTTTGGTGCTTACTAACATCTAACCTATAAAAACTTAAACATTTTTAAAAACTTATTTTAATAGGAAAGTGAGTCATTTACTTTCTATAGAATAAATATTCAGCAAATCACACAGATAAAATCTAAGAAATAACTTGTTAACTTCCTCAGAGTTGACTAAAAAATCAAGTATAAAGAAGAAATAAAGTTCTGACCTAGGATTCTCTACTGTTACATATGTAAAATAATAAGTTTTCTACTTCTTGATATTGTAAGTCCATAATTAAACAAGAGTTTACATCAAAGATAGACTTCCAAAAGTATTTGTAATATTGATCTATCATTTTGTGTACTTTTGGTTATTTTCTCTATTTTCTACAAAATAGTAAATTATAAACACACACACAAAATAATTACCTTAAATAAATGAACATATTGGATATCCTTAGATAGTAATCTTAACACTAAGCAAACACTAGGATACATGGTAAAATGTGATTTTGTCCTATGATTTCCAAAATAATGAGATTATTTTAGTTGAAACTGATTATTAGGGAAAAGTCTAAATGCCTTAGCTCTATTATATAATCTATACCTTGTCCCTTATAATTCTAGTAAATAAGTTCCAGCTTTACATAAATAACATGTTTCATACATAACATTTTCTTAAACTTGCAATGTACACAAAAATGACAAATATATTTTAAAAACCTATAGCCAGATAAATTTTAGTTTCTGTTTTCCTTTTCTTACACTAAACCTATAATTTCTTGTTGAATCTCATTGATACCATTGCTCTTAAAAGAAAACTACATGGACAAGTTGTGAATGAAGAGGCAGTAGAAGAGTTTGTTCCATCTTGAATTTTGCCAGCATCTAGTCAAGTTAAATACTGAAGGTGAAATTAACTACCTTCTCTTCCACTTTCAATATCAAGAAGCCCCAGTTTCTTCCTGCCCCTTGTAGCTCCCTCCTCTTAAAAGGTGGCAATAACAATAAAGGAGGAGGAAAAATGGTATCTCCCAGCAGTTATCATGGTAGGTAAAGTAGGTATAGAGTGAATAAAAAGCAAAGGATCCAAACCTTAGACTGATTTCAATAAGACCAAACTTCAAGCAGTTAAGTGAATGTGGTTCCAAGATTCTCAATTCACTGAAGATAAAATTTTCACATAATGAAAAATATGAGCACAGACATACTGAATATTCAGGAGTCTAATAATGCATCTGAGAGCAAAGGAATATTCAATGCACAGATTTTGAAAAAAATACAAAGGAAATGTGACCTCTTCACAGTTAAGCTTCATTTTTGTGCTTTTTCCAAACTTTGCATGTAGATAAAAGAAACTGGAAATACTAAATGCATGAAGTCTTTGAGCCAATGCAGATTTCAGACTCATAAGCTGATCAGAGAATTAAATGTTCCTTACTTGGAACATCCTTTAAATAATGTATTTTCCCTTGCTTTTGTTAGCTTGTTTGCTTATTTGTTTGTTTGTTTTAATCAACAAGTCTATTCTTGTTCTACTGCTGCTGTTACCTGAAACTGAAGTGATAGAGTAGAGACTCATTAATGCAGATTAGTGTCTGAAAGTGAGCAACACTTATAGATAGCAATTCTTGTTTTCCTTTTCCAAATATTCTCTTGAGTGAAGAAAAGCCAAGGGGCTAGTTGCTAGAGGAGAATTAAGCCATCTCAAACAAACAAACAATAGGCTTAATCCTTTTTTACTCTGGTGTTTATAAAGGAGCAGATTACCCATCCTTGGAATAGATGTTCTGCTACTTTGCATTCTGATTACTGTAGCTGATGGCAACAACATAAGCACAGTCCCAACGTTTAATAAAAAAGCATATTTTCACTTCTTCAGAAACAAAGTAATAAATGTTCATGTATTAAGCACTTGAATCTCTGCTGAGGTAGCATACTTCAGGACCAGTAAAAAGAATGTATAAATCACATACTAAGGGCAGGGAGATCTTATTACATGAACATTTTATTACTTGATGTAAAAAATGACACTACAAGAGTTTGGCATGAAGTCAAAACTCATTGCACAAGATCAGATTTAAATATAGTATCATGTTTTAATCTATTTTTGCCTTTGTCAAATTGACAGTCATCTTTTGTCTTGTAATTAAATATCAGTTTGGACCCTCAGGCCTCTGAGACAAATTGGTTGTATTCTTATATGTTAAACACTGACTTAATTCAGTTCAATCTTTTAATTCTTCTTCCTTTAATTACTTAGTAGCTCAAACTAATAACTGGTTTTGTTTCTTTAAACTTACCATGTAGCCTTGCCAAAGCAAATTGCTATATCTGATTTCATGTGAACGCCAAGTTGCTTAGCAACTTAAATCTGCCTTATATTTCATCTTTTTATATTCTCTTTAATCACTAAATTTTTAACAGACTGTAATTTTAGAAATATGTCTATATTGATTCCAATTAATTTATTAACACATTGTATTCAGAGTGAACTCATTGAGTTTGTAGGGCCATGTTTGTGTGGGGCAGAGGGTGAGGAGCAGAGAGATTTTAAGATAGATAGCAAAATGAATCAGAAGAGGAAAAAGATAATCCATTTATAATATTTTGTTCTTCTATCTTTAGGCTCTAAATGTCTTATTCCTTTTTTACCTTTTCATATGTGGTTTACATGTTACGTTTTGTCCTCCAGGTGCCATAGCTCTTGTTTAGTCATCTATAGTAGTTTCTGCATTATTTCATGCCTAATTGGCATTAAGGCTCAGAAGACTTAAAACAGATCTGATTCAGAGCCTTATGTGACTTTATCCCCAGAGAGAAATTATCCCTTTGGGAGGTTTGTCATCTTTGGCAGGAAGAAAATGGTGTTACTATTTTGTACTTTCATTGTGTCCTGGCAGACAGGCAGTGACTTTTCAGCCAAGTCCATAGGCTAATTGTACAAATGATGGAAAATGTCAGAATTTAGAGGAAAAAGAAGTGTCTTAAAGTGACAGTTGTCGCTTTGTTTATTTTCTGTAATATAAACCAAACTATAAAGGAACTTTTGAAAGATAATAAAGATTTATTTCACACATACATAATATTGAATGGAAATGAGCCTTAAGTATTGGTGTATATTTCTTCAGAATGTAATTACCCTACATTACTCTATCAGTCACTCTTTTTCATCAGGGTCCCAAAAATAATTTCCCCAGTAACTCTCCCATTCTTCATATCTACTCTCATAAATGCAGATTCAGAGGTGTGTTGCTTATAAATCAGGAAAACAAATGTCTATAGGAAGAGTAAGTGCCCATTAATTTTGTGCTTCCTTTTTGAGAACAAGTGCTTCAATCCAACTATTTGTCTCAGGCATAAAAGCAATCCTCAAGTTAACTCTGACTTGTTGTTCTTTATTCATTCATTTTTTGGAAAGACACTCAAATTTAAGTCTGACAATTCTTGCTTAGTGAACTCTAATTTTATTTTTGTTTATGAAACTTCAAGGTTTTCAGATTTTTTTGTTTTTGTTTTTTTTTGGCATCTTTATTGTATTTGCATTTTGCTTTTATTCATTTCTTTTTAGAAGCACTGCAATGTATGACAGTCTTTTATGTCTTGTATCATTTTTTCAACATCTGTATCATTTGCAGAATTTCAGCAAATTGTTTATTTTCTAAAATGGTATATCAAAGTCCCTCTTCTGTGTGCATTAAAAGGGAATGGTTTTGTTTAATCCAAATTTCACCTAGCTTTGATAGCTACATATAAATGTTAGCAGTTTTAATACTCTTCAAAATTGTGCTGGGGGTGGCGGGGGGGTGGGGAGGGCTCCCCGGTAACGCAAGGCGTTAAGCACTGCACTGTGAAGCATATGCAGCCATTGCAGCATGAGTTTAATCCCTGGCCTGTTTGTAACCTCTTTTTACATTCTCTTTAATCGCTAAATTTTTTAATCCCCATGCGATCCACCTAGCACTTCCGCCTGGCCCACCTTGCCTGCTGTTCCCCTCAGCATTGTATTTCAGTCAATCTGTCTGTTTAACTCCCCACTCTGTCTCTGGTGAGTCCTTTCAACCCCAAACCTCTGACCTGTACCCCAGTTGTATGCATAAATAAATAAATATTTAAAACCAACAACAAAATTGTCCTTCAGGGTATCTGAATAAGTATCTTAATGGGAAGCTTGTAGAATATGTGACTGTAAACACATTTGTTAACATCAGTCACCATGTGGTTCCAATCCCCCAATATCCCTTGTCACCATCTTCCTTTGCTGGTCATTTACACTTAGCCTTATCTGGGGTACCCAAAGTCATTTAAAAAATACTCATTTTTGCCATTACCTGAGATATGCAAAGGAGCTTTAGTTGAATGCTCCTAAACTAATTCTTTGCATACCAGAAGTGGCTTGGGTTCCAGTTATAAATGGGAAGACATCTGGCATGCCATAGTATTTCCCTCGACCTCCAGATCTCCATATGCTGGAGACTAATAATACCAGTGCATATTGATTCACTAGTGTTTCCTCAAAATCGTGTGACCTGAGTATAGTACTGTTTCATTTACTACCTTGCTGTACCTTAGTTTCTTAAAGATCAAAACTTATTTTCCCCTCCCACATAATATTAGAAATGCCCCTGTGCTCATGACTAGAGATGGATAGATTCTGAGTCTTATGTGTTCAGTAGGGATGTGGGGGAAGGACTTTTCTCCTTATTTGAAGCTAAATTAATATTCAATTTAGGGGCATCTCTATTCAGTGGTAAATAGAAGTAATCTCCGAAGAAGAACTAAGAAAGGTGATACTTAAAATGGAATCTCCAAGTAGCTTGGCTTTTCTGCATGGTGATTATCTGTTATAACATTGAGTTATGAAATGTATTCCTTGCAAAGTATTTCAGGTCTGTTGGAAGTGTTTGTCCTCTCTCCATAATGGAGGGATACACCTCAGAAGAAATAAGCTGGAGTTGGTACATCAACTTCCTAAATTTACTTCCTTTTAGCAGTGAGGGTATTCTTTGATATAGGTTACATTCCTTTCTTATACTTTCTGCCAAGTCTTTTCTGGGCTAAGATATTGTACACTGTTTTTACCTTTTAGGAAAGACTTACCAATCAGGCAGAGATTATTCCAGGAAAGTCAGTTGCCAAGAAAAATCAGTGAAATTCTTGGGTGGATATTTGGCATCTAAGCTAAGAAAATTCTGGTGAAAAAAAAAAAAAAGTCAGTATCTTTTTCTTTTTCATAAAAGGATCTCAACTGATAGAGAGCCAGCTATTCAATGATGGATATGGGGCTGAAGAAAATAATACCACAAATTGTTAAGTTTCCAACATTCTCTAAAAATGAACCCATACAAAGTATGTACTTTGGTTCATTACAGCTATCACAGAGTACAGAGCCTGAGACTTTGAAATGTTGTCCTGCCATTACATCTCAGGTGTGCAGGGGATATTCTTTTTAAAAAGTCACTTCATGTGAGTGTTAGGCTGTATTATTTATAATTATTTCTAGCAGTCCATTGTTTTATCACATCATTTGATGTTGTAGTTTGGTGCATTTTAAAAATATTTATGCTGATACCTAGCTTCAATTACCCTGCTTGGGTAATTGGGAGAATGGTGAAATTCTGAACCAGGATATTCTATTTGTTAACATGGTATTCTTGTTTTCCTCTAGGAACTCATGCTAGAAAACATTACCTGACACTTTCATATTAGATATTATGTAAAATGAAGATTTAACAACTGGAAAAATAATATTGTGTTTATATAACCCTTCAAATGTTGTTCAGCCTTGATGTAACTTGTTTGCATATTGCCCTCTCAGTTTTTATTCTCCACTGTGGATTATACACAAGTCAAACTGTTCTAGTGTGGGAGAAATGCTAGGGATTTAATTTCTGTTTACTTTCATCTCACTTAATTTTAAAATTGATTTTGAAAATTTGTATTTCTAATTAATTAGTGGAATAGTGTGTGTATGTATCTTATAAGTAAAAATGTACATATATGGTGAGTGTATATAAAATTTTATTTTTGCTATAAATGTGCAATCAAAGGGATACCATCTTTCAAAGCTGTTTTACATATTATAAAATATCCAGCATTCCCCAGTGAATGAAGGTATCAGTTTTGTGCAGAATGACTTGAATCTGTTAAAAGTATGTTTTAGAAAAGGTGCATACAGTTCAACTAAAAACATATTCTGTAATCTCCTGACTATTTTAAGTCTATTGGCACCCTTCCTAAATAACAACTTAGGAACATTGATATTGTTTTCTGATTGAAAGAATGCCTCAAAAAATTGAAAGTGGAAGACAGAAGTCAGGACAGGTGGTTATTCTAATTAAAACTGTATTATCTGCATTTTGACTTTAAGTAGCGGTTTATGCATTGGGATACTAGAAAAAATTTGCACAATTCTCATTCCTGAGAGGTCTAATTATTTTTAAGGAAGTTTAATAATTCTGACTAGTCTGTCAGTCATAAGTCATACTCATTCAGTTGGCCTCTGGGTGGTAATTTGTTTAAAACAGCCGAAGGACCTTATCATGTTGTATTATTCCAAAATATATACTAAGATTCAATGAACCAAAACTTCATTTCTCCTTCAGCTACCATATTCCCAAATCCACTATGAATTTCTTCTATTTTTTTAAAATAGATAAATCCATTAATTCATTTTGACCCCAGGCATGAAATTAAACTACCATTTCCACAACCAAAAGCAAAACCCATGGGGCCAATTAAAGTTATTTGTCTTTTTTGTTGATTGCATCTTATAATATGTAAAGTGTGGTATATCAGTTGCCAATATTTGGTTATTATTAAATTTTTGAGCATAAGCATCCGCTAATTAGTAGAAAAGTGAAAGTTTGCCTTATCTCTAAAAAAATCAAATGTTGAACTTCCAGAGAACTCTCATTTCAGAATGACATCTTATGTTATCCTTATGTTATCTGACTATTAAAAGCTATTAAAACAGAAAATTATGAAATTAGCATCAAACATTTTTTTTGCAATTGCATTTTAGCTATAATAATTCTTGTGGACAGACTAATATAATCATGTACTCAAAACTTTACCTAACATAGGATGACATAATAAAAAAGTGTAACTTTAAAATATACTTAAGTACATATAAAACTTAATGCTATATTTCCTTGCATAGTGGTTGGCATATAATTTTCCCTCAATAATTAGCACATCAAAATCTAGGTAAGAAGTTTTGTATAATCTTCAAAATATCTTACTAATTATTTACTATAATGAACAATAGCTTAACATATTTCCAAAGTGAGAGGAAATTTACAGTCTGTAGATTATGTTTGAAGTTAATTAAATAGAGATATTAAATAAACTACATTTTAAATAACAAAAAAGACAGTAAAATGTTCTATAAGGTTATTTTATATTTTATGTCACATTCCATCATACAACAAATGCTATCCAAATTTCTATTACCATATACCTTGCCTCTGGCTCTTTTTCTTTATTCCCGTCACCAAAGATAAAATATTTGCTTCTGTGGTAGAACAATGATGTCCCTGATGGCCACTCTTTCCTTATACTATTACCTTTCTTCGCTAACCAAATTTTCAAAGACAGATCACACAATCACAAAACTATTCTAATGAGAAGATAATGTGCTTACCCATCCCCCTGTGCTTTTACTAGCAAAGCTACTATGGTTTCCAAATATCTTAAAATAGAAATCATAATGCAAATACTAAGAATGGCCTCTATGATTCTGATCATAATTAATAAGGGCTGTCGAATAATACAAAGCAATTTCAACTTAACAATGATGTTTTCAAAAAGGAAAACTATTATAAATGTGTATATATTTTTCTTTTTTTTTTTTAATTTTGAAAGAAAAGGAGTAAAAATTTGTAGTCAAGGTACTGTCAAGAAGGAAAAGTACAAAATCAATAATAAACTGCATTGAATGCATACTGTGCTAGAAGTAATATTTTTCATACATCATTTAATCTTCACAAGAGGTTTTTAAATTAATACTTTACTACATGCAAGAAACATCAAACAAAATAATTCACTAGTTATCTAATAGTTTACTTCAACTCTTACATCTAACTCTAATAAACCAGTTTGCATAAAGTCACTCATAACTCAACCATACCTATGTTTATTATCAGGGAAACTATTATATATAAATTTTATTTTGAAAAAAGTGAGTAATTACAAATCTCAGAACACCTGCACACCTACCATTCACTTTGGGGATACTTAATATACTAAACATTGTGTTTTGATCTTGAAAAAAAATAAGAATAAAAATTCCCAAAGTGCTTTATCAAGAAATTCTCAAATCACTGGAAAAATAATTAGATTCATTGTGTTAAGTGATGAAAGGATGCATGTAAAAGAGGTCATTGGTTCGGAAATGAAATATGTTATAGATAGTAGGAGAAAGGTTTGATTTGATTTGTGTAATAAATGGATTTTTGGCATCTGTCTAATTTGAATATGAGTTGGTAGAGGAAGATATTCCAGAAATGCTCAGATTTAAGAGATAGCATGAAATCCCTACAATTATACATCATCATGTAAGGAACTAATGAAGTATGAAAAGTGGACAAAGAGAAAGTGTCCCAGAGCTTATATTCATGGTGAGGAGTTGGACTATTAGAACAGGGATAAATTGATTATAGTGAAAACTCAGAACTACTATCCAAAAAACATAAATTATTCTTTTAAAAGAAAGTCAGTTGCAATAATCAAGATAATGTAACCTTATGTTCTGAAATGAGACAATTGCAATAAGGATGGAGAAGCAGAACTCAAAAGTTTTCAAAATAATGTTAGAAGGTATAATTGAGTGGACTTGGTTACTTATTCCATATGGTATAAAAAATGTTAGTTGATGATACTCCCGATATTACAAATAATGTAGAAGGGGGTATAATGAGATTCATTTGTAGGTTGATGAATTTGAGATTCTGTGGAACATAAAAAGAGATATCCTGTAGTCTACTATGTATGTATTATAAACTCTAGACTAGAAAGAGAATCCACAATAATAGCAAAGTATTGGATATAATGCTAATCATTAGGGAAGCGTATTCCAAAGGACACCTGCCAGGGGTGTGTGCTAATATATAAATATATAAGCATTTAAGAGTCATTAAGAAAAATTAGAAACAATAGGAAATTATTTACATGGTCCTCATAACAGCAAAGTAAGGGATGGAAAATGTTATAAGATGAAGGAAATGGTAAGTGTGTCAAATAGTACAATGGTCCATTATGATAAAGATAGTAGACAAGTGGTTCAATGAGTGGCATTTAGATAATTGAAGACATTAGTGAAACAGTTTCACTGAAGTAGTAAGAATGGAAGTTATAGGGGCCTCCCTGGTGGCGCAGTGGTTTAAGCAACACACTATGAAGCAAACCGCAGCCACTGCAGCATGAGTTCGATCCCTGCTGCCGGCCAGGGAGGG
>JAGFMF010011523.1:2456199-2504756 GCA_019455555.1 Galemys pyrenaicus
CTCTCTGTGGTGAATCCTCTCACCCCCCCACACCTCTGGCCTGTACCCCAGTGCTTGTATGCATAAATAAATAAATCTTTAAAAAAAAAAAGAATGGAAGTTACATTTTCTGGTTTTGTGAATTGAAAGTAGTAGAGTAATGAATGTAATACTTTTTCAAGAACTAGTGTGAGAACTGCTAAAAGTAATATAACTTTTATTGGTTACATGTTTAATGTTTTCTTGAACTTATTGTTTCCTTGTGATCTGAATGTGTTAACACTTCTGCATAGAGTTCATATTTAGATTAGAGAGGTGGCTTTAAAAATAGTAAATCTTAATACCTATGTGGTGGTTGGTTGTTCCTGAAAAATAATAAAAGGGTGAATATAAGGCAGATAATTAAATTTTCATTGTACTTTTTTCAATAAAATAACTCATTGATTTAATATTAGCTTTCTCCCTCTTCTTGCATTTTATGCAATTTAGATAGCAGGTTTCTAATATGTATACCAATGCTGTTATATTTTAGCCTACATATAATATTAATAGTTAAGTCATCTTCAATAGCAGAGATTTGAAGATTGTACCCTGTATGACTTAGAAGTTCTAAGATATGATTCTGGTTATTCCAGGGATTAATGTAAAATCCCTATCAATTTACTTAGCATCAGTTTATTTTTTTCTGAAAATATTAATTAACTTCAAATATAGTGGTAAAGATTAGAAAATAATAATAAATTTGCCCCCCCTGGTGATGTAAAGGGTTATGTCTCAGCACTGTGAAGTTATCAGCAGCCACTGAGGCATGAGTTTGATCCCCAGTCTAGTAGTTGGCCCACATCATGCAGCAGACCTCTCCTGTCTTGCCCACTGCTCCTCTCAGTAATACATTTCAGTTGATCTGCCTGTTCTGCTCCCCACTCTGTCTCAAGTGAATCCACTTATCATCTACCCCCATCCTGTCCCTACACTTCTGGCCTACACCCAGCTCTTGCATACATAAATAAAATAAATCTTAAATAAAAGAAAATAGTAATACATGCAAAAGTTTTGCATAGTTTCCAAGAAATACATACTTTCAATAAATTAATTTTAAATCACTTTTGAAATTGTCTATCCCAGCAGAGTGTTGAAAGCTAAATAATAGTTTCTATTTTTTTTTCAAAAATAAAAGCTTTTTTTTTTAAAGGAAATAGTTATGGATATGAAAATGAAAGAGGATTTGGGGAACTCCATTTTAGGATTCCCAGTGCTTTGTAGAGATATATTTCACAGTTTAGAAAACAAGCGTCTTTTAAAATGATTTCCCTAAAATATTTTTTGCAACTACTTCTTTACATGATAAAATCTTTCAGTAATCTTAAAGTAATGCTACCCAACCTTTTTCAGGTGAGAAAACACATAAAATACTCTTTGTTTGTATACTAGTTAATTCTAGAAAGTGAAATCAACCTATGAATGTTGATTTTTTTTCATAAATCCATGTCAATTAATATGAAACAATATAAAAAGTGGGAACATAATATAGATCGAATTGTTTAAAAATTCAGTCTATTTTTAGATCTTATGTAATAATAAACCTAGTTTTAAATATTTAAAACTTTATTGAATCTCTGATTTTAAGAATTTTAACATAATGACTGTGTCTGCAGTTATCTTGGATACCACAAGGAAACATTAAAACGGTATCAAGAGTCAGCAACAAATATAGCAAGTTCCCTGATGTGTTTAAGACAGAGATTCAGAGCCATTACATGCTATAGGAATCCCTTGTTCAAATCTCCATTTTCCTATTAGCTATATATTAAATCAGACTCCTTCCTGTCTAACCACAGGTTGAGTGAAATTATTCATTCAGTCCAGTAGTTTTCTTGGGAATCAGTATACCCTATAGTGGATTCATGAAAGATGTTTAAGAAACAGTATCTACCAGGCTATACTCAGTTTGGAATGGAATTCTATGAATTACTGGACCTTGCTCATCATGCTCACTGATTACAACCCTGCTGGCCTCTGAATTCCCCTGAGAGACAGGAAATGTTCAAATCTGAATGTCAGGCAGAAGGTTTGAACTACCTTTTTACCAAGGATCCAGGAGATCAGCATCTTGAAGAACCTTTGCACCTAAACATGCAAAATGTTGGGCAAGTTGGGCAAGTAAGACTTGGACAAGTAGACATAGAGTGAAACAAACCAAAAAATATCCAGAGAAATAAAGCTCCTGAAAGTGACTAAAAATTAAAAGCAACTTTAGCTCAAATGGAGTATAATTTGTGGATTTCTCCATTATTGATTATAGTAAATCAGTAGTCTATGTATATTTTATCACATAAGATACTAAAAACAAAGCCTATTAAGTAGGAAAAAATGTATTATAAACAATTTACACTAAGAAAATAAAGAATTAAGAGATCTAAGAGTTAAATGACTTTCCCAAACATAAAAGACCTGCAGATAGTAGACATATTATTGAATCTTGTTAAACTTAGGTATTTGAGCTAATTATGAGGAACTCTGTCATGGCCTACATTAATACATATTCCATATTCTTGAAAAGATAGTAATGAAGGATTCAATTTGTTGTTTGGCTATGTTACATTAGATTTGCTCACTCCTCAAATTCCTTACAAATTATGTGATACATAATTTTTATCTAAAAAGAGAGGACAGGGCCTCCCTGGTGGCACAACAGGTTGAGCACTGCATTGAGAGGTACTGGTGGCACAGCAGCACCAATACTTTTATCCCCAGCTGGGGAGGGGACCCACATGGTGCAGCAGACCTCTCCTGCCTCACCCGCTGCTCCCCTCAGCAATGTATTTCAGTCCATCTGCCTGTTTTGTTTCCCACTCTGTCTCTGATAAATCCACTCACCTAACACACCTCTGGCCTGTACCCCAGCTCTTGTATGCATAAATAAATAAATCTTTAAAAAAATGAAAAGAGGGGACAGTAGTCTTTTGAATTCTTCAAGTAACATATTTTAGGTATACATGAACAAAGGGGCAGGGATAAGCACCTCTCTCATGTCAGTATACATGAACAAAGGGGCAGGGATAAGCACCTCTCTCATGTCAGTTTAGACTTTGCATGAGGAGTATACAACAACTGTCAGAATTCACTCAACTGCTGCTAAATCTCCTGCCAGCCAACTTTATGCTATTCTTAAAGGAATGAACAACAACAACAAAAAGCTCCAGTCATTTCCAAAGCTTAAATGGAGCTTTTCCAGACTTCTGGGGATATGGAATAGCTTGGTGACTTTCTCATCTGTCACTTGAACTGCCCTGACATTCAAAAACTTAATATTAAGTCCTCATAGATGTAAATCTAAGGCCATTAAGTGACTCTAAATATAATTTGAAAAAAATTAACCTGCCTTTTTGCCACAGTCAATATAATTTATCATAGCTGGAGGCATTATAAAGGCTATTCAACTATATCTATTAGGACATGAATCTTCACCATTCAAGTCTCAATTACCTCCTCTATCCCCATAACTACATTGTCCATGCATTAAATGTGGAAATCCTCAAATATATGCATAGAAGCATTTCACTTGAAATATGGAAGTGTTTTAAGCAATCACTAGAGATATTTCAAAATTGTGGGTTTTGTTTTTTTAATTTTTTATTTTTTATCAAGGTCAAAACTAGTCTCATAGTTCAGCTAACTAGATGACTATCCAAAATACAATATTTTGTGGAGCTTGGTTGCTGGTGATTGGTAGCTTTTTAGGAAGACTAGTATTGGAAGAAAATATAATTACCAATGATTTTTTTAAAGTGGCAATACTCTTCTGAAGAAATAGTTTTCATATTTATGGTATTCATAAATAAATACCAGATTCCCTTGAAAACAAAGTGGGTGAATATGCACTGCACATATTCACACATACTCATCAAGCTCTCTTTAAAGCAGACTCTAGTCATTTTTTCACTTTTATTCTTTTCCAAAATTGCCCTTAATATTGGTAATATGCTGTCAATTTTGAAGTAAGTTAACAGATACTTAAGGTTGTAAATAAATCCAGTAAATTATTTCAGTGGGATAACGAAGACAAAGGCTCCCTCTTGAAATAACATAAATGAAGAGATGTTTCCTTCTAATTATACCACTTGCTTCACAGACCATAAAAATGTCTGACTGGGTAATGATGAAAATCAATATGCCACTGAAGCAAAGGTTATATAGGGATTAAGGAAAACATCTCATAATATAGATGAATCTTGGTAAAATATCCAACTTTTCTCTATCCAATAATGGTTGACTCAAATCAAAAATACAATCGACCAAATTATTTTCCTACACCAACAGATCATACAACAGAGTTTTTCTACACAATCTACATAAATATTTGCATGACCAAATCAAACTTAATTTAATTCAATTTAAACTAATTTAGTTTTATTTAGAATGGAGCTTCTCAAATTCTCTTTTGGAGAACTTTTGTTTCTAGTCAGCACAGGTCCCTTTACTCTTTCAAAACATACCATACTTTCAGGTAACCAATTGCTCAACTTAACAGTAGTACTAATTTTACAGTAAGTTGGTCTAATTGAATACCATATTCTTCTAAAAAGAAATCAACTCCCAATTTTAAGGAACATAGGATTTACTTTAAAAAGGCAGTTTGCCCTTGAAGTAAACAAAAACGGATTTTCAGTCATTTTCTTGAATTCCTAATTTATATAACTTGTAATTTTAAAACCATTCTACTTTTAAAACGTGTATTTCAATTAGTTTAGATTTGCAAAATGTTTATGTTAAGTATATACAGCAATGTCTTTTATATTACAAAAACCATATAATTATATTTTTCAGACACGAAAAATGAATTAGTGCTGCATTATAAGTGGTGACAAGTTTTCTTGTTTGTTCTAATTTCTTTGAATAGCTACAGTGAGCTTCCCTGGCACAACTCAGAATAGCTCATTTGGCTCTGTATGCAAAAACTTCAGTGACTATGAAGGGACCATTACTATACTAAGGAAACAAAATCAGATTTTTAAGATCCTGGAAGACAAACACTGGTATCAAAAATTTCCCAGTAGTATACCAAATGTGATTCAGCATTACTAGCAACAGCAGAAGTATTTGCCATAGTCACAAAATATGATGAAGGCTAATTTTTTTAGAGCTAAACCAAAAGTTGGGATTATTATAACTTCAATATTAGTTAATCACATCAGGACTATTTAAATATTATTGGGTAATTTGAGTGAATTAAATATAAAGTCTTATCATCAAAATATGATGCTGCTGTTTCTACTTTGTTCTCTTTGTCTCCTACATACAGTGTAGAAACTCTATTTAAACATTGTCTTGACAAACTGTATTAGCTATACAAGTTTCCAAGAAGGTGAAAGGGTGACAAGTAACAAATTAATTATTTAATAACTTGAGAATAAGGTAGGAAATGACCAATGTAACAGACTTCAAATGCCATCAGTCTCTTGTGAAAAAAGGATGGTGTTGGACAAAGGAGTCAAAGCAAATTTATATAAAAATGGATATTCAAACTATCAGATGTATTTATCAAATGAAAAAGTTATTCCCAATCTGTAGAGGAAATTAAATAGAATTTGGGATCAGATAAATATTTGCAGAAGAAATGTTTCAGATATTAACTTCAACTAGATGAACTTAAATGTCCCTTCTTACACTAAAGTTCTCTGACTATATAAAACTTTTTATAAATATGTCTTTACCATCTGGAATGGCTGCCACCCTCATGTTTAATTGGGACAGCCTATCAAAATCTGAGGTCTCTTTTCAGATGGAAATGTTTTTAGTTAATTGAATTTCTTATTTTAACAGAACAGATTCCTGTAGTCCTCATGATTGCAGTGAACCTTCTGTGATATTTCTTCTGTTAAAAGAGCTAAGTGATTTCAAAATGCTTTTACTAATTATCACATTAATCATCTACTGTATAAGTTGTATAGTCAAATTTGTTGTCATCAGTATTTCCTAAAATCCTGTTATGTATAAGGCAGATATGATGTTATTTGAATTAAGAACAGTGTTATAAAGGTGCTGGGAGGAAAATGTAAAGAAAAAGAATGAAAGGAAAAAACTGTCTAATTGGAGCATCATAAAAAACTTCATGAAGTAAGATGGGGGAAATGCTATTTAAATGGGTGTGAGAGATGAGAATTGTTTGAGTTCGCAGAAATAAGACAGCTGGAGAACATGAAAAGGAGGAAGAATAGAAGTTATATAGTATATTGTGGTTTTATTGAGAATTAACTGTGGAGATTTGATTGGAGGATCTCAAATAAGGTTTTGCTAAGGCACAAACACTTTATTTTATGTTTTTTTCACTTCTTGCAATTACACAAATAATCTATTAATTAAAATAAAATTATAATTTTATTTAAAAATATTATTTTAATTGTGGTAACATTTGGATTTCCCCATAGAAGCACAGGTATCTCATCCATAGAGTACCTGCCACCAAATAACCCAGAGTCTAGTACCAGAGATAGCCCTTTGTGTGTTCTTCCTTCTTTCTTTGTTCCTACTCTTCCAACATTTTATACTCAATTGCATAAACAACAATGCCATAATTAAGTACTTTGAACAGGTGAGTCATATATTGTCAATTAGCAAGGTTAATAGTGTGAATTGTATGGCATAGCATGGCTTAAAAGGGGAGAGAACCTGCCTCAGATTTATTATTTGTAAGGTTATAAAATTGTCTGACTGAGAAGTTTAAAACTAAGATAGTGCCAGTTGTAAAGAAGAAATGGGTTCTTTGAAACCTTGGAATGCTTTGGTTATGAAAGATGTAATAAGAAGTTGGCTACCAAATAATACACATAGGTTTCATCAAAAGGAGGACATGCAGGTACTCTTGATGATAAATAACACTTGCTTGGAAACACTACTTTAAAAAGTGAAACAATTGCTTCTCTTTATGATGCTTGATGTACTTGAGTAAATAGCCCCTAGTCTATATGGATCTTAAGAAAGAAATATTTATTAAATATTTGAGAAACTTCACTGGGATGAAAAATGATCATGACTACCACAGCAAGTGGTGAGCAAGCAGCGAATGAATCTTCATAAAGAGTATGTTTAATGTATTTAATATCAAGTGCTGAAAGGGTTTTCATTTTGTCCCTAATGCACTGAGGATGTTTTAAACTATGACGTTTAATAGGTATTGTCACTATTCTTCCATTGACCCCACAAGACCACCATTCTCTTCATTTTCTCTCAGTGAATTCTTACTCATAAAAATGAACTTAAAAATAGCCCAAGTTATCCAAAATTTGGATAAATGAGAAAGAATTATGTAGCTTTAACACTGAGAATTCAGTGGACTATTCATTGAATCACTTTTTAAAAAACAGTATGACAACATGTTTTAGAGCTTAATTACATATGGATTAAGGACACAAAACTATTCATGTAGTGTGCTTTTTATACGAATGTAGTCCTTGGAAACTTTCTTTTCCAAGTCATGAAAAATCTGTTTTCCAGCATATTACCAAGTTAATAAAATGAAATTGCATCCATGCCTTGCTTCCCCTATCATCTTAAACATTATTAGAAAGTGAGTGTCATCATCAAGTAGGATTTATTAAAAGCTTGCATGCACTAAGTGCTTTCATTTTATATTCAAGTGAGGATTCTCTTAGATATTTTATATGCATATTTTGGCAGTATGTCTGAAATTGAGCTTTTATGGAAGTCTTAAAACTGATGTAATTCCTAAATTATCTTCTCCTATTCCTGGGTGTCCATTATAATAGAATAACATAAGAGAGTGATGATGTGTTTGTGTTACTTCCTAGTAAACCTGAGATCAGTGGACCACACTCATCACCTGGACGTTTGTTAAAATTCAATATCACATGCCCCAAGCCAGCACTACTGAATTGGAAACAGTATGTTAATTAGAACCCCATGTGATTCAGAAAGTTTGAGAAGCAACGCTATATTTTGGTTTCATTGTAATCTAAATATTATTGACTAGTTTTATAACAAGATGTAAGTCGGGTGTTCTATAATTCTTTGTGAATTTAAAATGTAACTATATCTATATACAAACACTAATATTTTTAACAATAAGATGGTTGAGCTGTTCTGGTGAACGTTATTGAACAAATTAATGTTACATAAGTGAGATTTCCTGGGTGTAAGTTTAGCACTTTCTTTGATGAATACCCAGAGATGCTTTCACCTTTTCAAAGGGATATTTTAAATGGTGTCACAGGCTGAAAAACAAACGAACAAACGCAAATTCATCACGTATAGGAGTGAGTGGACAGTGTCAGATGTATAATGAACACCAGATGATAGTGAGAAGATATGGTTTATATTCTTAACTCTGTATTAGAATTATCAATAGATGAGATAATATATATAATGGTTCCTAATACAGTGTCTTACACTTAACAATCATTATAAATTGGCTACTATAATTACTTTTTATCTTCTATAAAATAGGAAAAACATTTGACAGTGCTTTAGAGGACATTATATTTAGAGTTACATATACATTATTTTCCATAACCTTAGTATATACATTATATAACTAGATATTAACTGAAAAATAATTTCAAAGCCTTAAAGGATATTCAACAGATAATCAAATATGTCTCTAGCATCAGTATTTTCTAAACTCTGCTCCACTAGTATGTTCCATATTCTAGAATAGCAGTTCATTTTCTATGTTCTTTGATATTATTAGTTGAAATGTGGTAGATTCTGAGGATTGGAAGTAAATAAAATGTACAGGTTTATGGTTTAAAATAATGACGTCTGTGTAATCACCTGTGCAGATTTTAAAACCACCTATGCCCAGGTCCTACTTGCTGAGTTTTCAAATTAATTGGTCTGGGGTAATTTTAAGTAGTCAGAATTTTGAAAGTCCTTATGTGATTCTGATATGCAGCTTTGGTTGAGAATCTGTGGTGCGGATAAGCTCTTGAATTCATTATTGGCAAACACTATAAATGAACAGAATATATTGACAGATTTCTTAAACAGATGAAATCCAATCCCTGTCAACAACTTATATGTGAGTACACTTATTATGCACAAACATGCTCACCCATCAAATCTGAGGGAGTATTTGGTAAATTCATAACAGCACATTTGCAGTGAAAAAAAAATCTAAACAACAGCAGAAAAAGTCATTTGAGGATAATTACTAAATGGAAACTCATCACTTTCTGATATGGTTTGTTCTTACAGAATCTTCCTATTGATTCATGTGGTATCAGGATCATGTGGTATCTTGTCATTTAACAAATATATTTGTGCTACTTTTGATCTTACAGAAATTCAGGATATACATAGGACCGTCATAAAAATAATTCAAAGATTACATTAGACTATTCTAATTTTTACATATTTTATTTATTTACTATTTAACTGTTAAATTAGTTTTTCAATATTTGTGATTTGGATTTTTTTCTTTATAGTTAGCATGTCTAACAATGTAACTCTGTAAAGTTGAGCAGATATAGTTGCTTGTTTACCAATAAGGAAGATGCAGAAAATTGTCCATAATTTCATCAAAAGAAACTAGAATAAGGCAGTAAATTATTGCAACTGACACTTTCCAATACAAAAGAATTAAATTACCCACACATTGCATGATTCACATCTTGTTTCTAGAAGCCTTGGCGATTAGCAGGTGTTTTGAATATGGGTCTTTTTATTGCAAAAGTATTTTTTTCAGTAAATTGAATTTTCTGCAGATATCATTTTGTTAATAGTATTTAAACTGGGTTTTTTTTTTTCCTCTAAAGTAGGTATTCAGCATTTTGCAAAAGTCTTCTGATTTTAAGATTTAGACAAATTAGTCTTAAATTATGTAACAAACAATTCTAGAATTTTTGAATAGTTATATGCTCTGTCTCATTTATCTGTTTTTCTATCTTATAAATTTGTGTATGCACATGCACTTTTATGCAAACTCTGGAAAGAATAATTATCTGGCTATAAATTTTATGATGTGCAAAATTATTTTGTTCAGTTAAAAAATTATAGATTTGTTTTTGGTTTAACAGAAAAGAGAGCAAATAAAAATAATTACCTAAAAAGAAACTCGGTAAACCAAGTAGAAGTTAAAAAAAAAATGGAGATTATTAATATGCAATTTTAAGAGTATAGAGAAATATGTAAATGCATACATATGTAACTGTATAAACTCACCCAATTTTGAGCTCTTTAGGTACATAAATATTTATTGATTTTACTAAAATTATTTAAAAAGTATATCAGTGTTTTCTTTTATTATGTATAGACTTAGAATACAATTTTATTCAATTTCTTAAATTTTACTAACTAGTAACTTTTATGTGATGAATACATGTATACAATTTAAAAGTTATTTAAATATAAATAGCATATCTATAAAATCTTAAAGGGTTGATTTTAGTTAAGGAAATGAAGGTGAATGAATTGAATACCAGAAAGCAAATAATTTTTTGCAGTGTTTCTTTCTCTTTAAGTACTTTTAATTCATTGATAAAGTATGATAATACACATTAGGGAGTGGACAAAATCTAAAAATACTCCTGAGGATAAATATAATCATGTGATTTACGTCTTATTTTAAAGGTAGGTTAATTATGATGCAGAGAGAATAAATTATGACCTCACAAATGTATAGATATTTAAAAGAAGAGTCATATATAAAGGGTGCATTTGTTTTCATATCTCACTTGCTACTTTTATTTCAGTAAGTCTATTTTAGTCTTCCTGATTTTCCTATGCCATAATCCTAGAGAGCCTAATCCAATATACCTATATCTATATTTTGTTTTCTTATTCTTCAGGCTTTTATTGGTTTCAAATGTAAACTCTTGAATTTATTTCTGTTTAAAATGTACTGGTGTTTTAATTGTAAACATTAAAAAAATAAATGTTCTTAGCAGTTATCTTTTAGTTGAAAGTGTTTTGTTAAAAACATTTCTAATGGGGCCTCCCTGGTGGTGCAAGGGGTTAAATCACAGCACTATGAAGCTATCTGCAGCTATAGCAGCACAAGTTCTATTGGCCAGGGAGGTATTCCACATGGTGCAACAGACATTCCTGTCTTGCCTGCTGCTCCTGTCAGTAGTGTATATCAGTAGATCTCCCCTTTCTTCCTGTTCTGATCCCCAATCTGTCTCTGGTGAATTCTCTCACCATCCCACATACCTCTGGCCCATTTCTTGAATGCAAAAGTAGATAAAGAAATCAATAAACATTTTTAAATCTTATGTTTTTATGCAAGCCAATGATCAAAAATATCAGTAATTCCAATAATTCTTATTTTGCTGAGATTTCAAATCAAGGATATAAGTTATAGCCATTAGAATTCCATGGCAGTCCATAATATTCATTTTTATTTCATATTGAAGCCTCTCTTTATAAAATAAATATATTTTAATGAATGTGCTTTTGAATATCATGTCATGTGATTTTATACCTTTGATAAATAGCTTTTAAAATACCTCTTAGCAATTTACATAAACGTTATATCATGATAAATATAATGTGTTTGAGAATACAATAGGTAACAGCAAATTAAATGCAAAATATAATGGTGCTTCCTCTATATCCTAAATAAAACAAATGTGTTATTGCTGCTATTATTTTGGAAGATCTAGTTAATGTACAATTACAATAAAGAACATGAAAGTTAAAACTGTTAAAAAGGAGAAGAGAAAGTGTTTGTTTGCACATGATTATAGTCTCAAAATCCCAAAGGAATCAACGAATAAACTTTAGAATAAATAAGAGAATCTATCAAGCTGGATAGATACAATATCAACATGCTTAAATCAATGCCATTGGTTTATACCAACAAGACCATTTAAAGCTAAGAAAACTAATCCCATTCAAAAATTAGCAATATAAAAAAAAATAGCAATATTGAGACTGTATTTAGGAACAAAGAGACAAAATGAATTACTGAAGGAAATCTTCAAGGAATAGTCACTGAAGAACTATTCATAACCAGAAATTATAAATACTTGTTCCTAAAATATGTATTTAAAATTAATATTTCTAACTTAAATCATGTCTTCCCATTGATTTCCACAACAACATAAGTGATTCAAGTTCTCCAGGAAGTTATGTTCCTCCAATATAATTTACAATTAAAATATGTATTTCAATTGGAAAAAATAGCAGTGCCATGAAGAGGTTAAAATGTTTATTGGTAGTCATGGATCATACAAAGAGAAAATTAGGAGTTATAGTCAGCTGCACAATCCATATCAGGCACACATCTAAATAGCCTAAAGCTACCTCAAAGGATATATACTATACCATAACCTCATATCCCTCATATCCACTGGTGCATTAGACAAACTGTCAATATTAAATAAAAATGGAATATAGTTTTAACAGCATTTAGTAACAAATTAGTAATTGTCATTAAAGATAAAAAAGGACAGGCATTTCAACAACTTTTAATTATCTCTATCTGGTCTATTTTCTTGAGATCTATTTAAGGATGCAACTGAGTAGCAGTAGCTCATAGTTGTAAGCAAGTCAGAGTGACAGTCATGGACAATCTAACAGGATATTGAGGAGAGTTTGAATCATCACCACTGCAGAGGGCTAATCATATACTACTTTATTCTTCCAGTCCAGATTTAAGTAGTACCTCCTACTATATCTCAGGCATATTAATACAACTGAAAAAAAATAAGTATAGAACTGTATGTGATAATTTTAAGTTATATTTTTTGATTACATTTTGGTTGATTTGTTTAGTAGCATAGTTTTTCCCCTTCAGAATCCAATAGAACAAATGAAGTGATAACATTAAAAATATTTTGTAGAACTGTTTTTCCCCACTACAAAAGAAGAACTAAGTTTCAAAGTTTATCAGACATTGAGTGTAAAACATTTCAGATCATAACTAAAAGCTTATATATGCACAAACACACACATATAGACTTCAGTGGAGCTATGTACAGATACCTACTCCTACACACAATTTGTTTCCAAACTTCTAGTCAGTTGCTATTGTAACTAATTACTGCATTAAAGTAAGTTTTGTACTGTCAGCACTATGCTTTAATATTCTATCCTTAAAATGTTGGGGGAGAAAACTCTCTCATAAGGACTATTTTTGGTGCAGTTAAACAACAAACTATAAATGAAAAACCCAAACTATAAATGAAAAACAATTTTCCATAGCTTCTCATAATCATTTTTGTCATCATTATAGCAACAGTAATTAAGCATGTGTTATTTTAATTTTTCAATGTATTTTATCCTGATTATAAATAAATTGAAAATGTTCCATTTAAAATAAGATGGAAAGACATAAAAGACTGAGTTATTAAAGAACAAATAATGTATTGAAATTATTAATTTTTGAATAATTTTTACTTATTTTATTTAAAAGCCTTACTAATTTAAATATTTTTTCATTATTTTAAAAGATTTATTTATGCATATGAATTATGGGGTGTAGGCTAGAGGTGTGGGGGTGAGAGGATTCACCATAGTAGGGAAAGAACAAGCAAATGAACTGAAATACACTGCTGAGGGGAGCAGCAGCAAGGAAGAAGTCTGCTGCACCATGTGATTCACATCCTGGCCAGGGGTAGAGCTTGTGCTGCAGTGGCTGTGGATGCTTCACAGTGTGGTGCTTAACCCCTTACACTACCAGGGAGGTCCCAAAATTCAAAGATCCCTTAATAAGGTATAGAATGGTGTCTTCTGCCTCACTACCCTGAATATGCCTGATCTTGTCTAATAAGTTATATAGTGGGATAAAATAGCTTATTAGTTATTATAAGGGATAAAAGTGACTAATATAAGATGCTAAATTTAAAAGGTATGAAATATGACATTCTCTTGTATCCCTTCATTGTTTTGAAGATGAAGAAATGTAAATGCAACAACTGTGGAGGAAAATGTAACATGAAAATTCAGATATTTCTCATCACTAATGACAATTAAAATTGTATTCATTATGTGACTATTTAAAATTAATTTTCAACCTACGAGTTATATCAGAAATAAATGATAATACTTAAGTACTGCATTCATTTTTTATTTGCTGTAAAATTATTACTATTGGACTATTACTACAGACTGTTCTGATTTAATTTGTGGCATCATTTAGTAATACTATTGAACTGTTGAGCTGTTTTTTTAATCCTCTACTAAATAATGAAGAGGAATCTGAGTAAGTAACACAGTATTCAGGAATCCTCTGTTGACTTATCTCTAAATATATGAAAAAACATAAACTCTATATAACTTTAATATCATATTGCTAAAAAGCTTAGTTTTTCTAAGATAACTACAAAGTTAAGAAACAAAACTTCCAACATTTTATGTCATCTAAAGTAAAACTAATTTGACCGAGTCTTGGAGAATACATATAATTATCTCAAATGGCAATAACATTTTGATGGAAGTTTAATTAGATTGAATTTTGTTGACAAATAAGTTAAATGATTTTTAAAATGTCTTAATTTAAATAAAATTCACTCTAACTTTGGATAAATGTTCTGGGTTTAATTCTGGCTTCTCAAAGCAACAACAAAAAAATCACTGAAAAGTGTTCAGTGTTATAATCAGCAAACAGAGATGATTTTCAGAAATAGAGAGCTAATCTCACATATTAAATATCATAGTCATGAGTACAAATGACATAAGTCTTAACTATCAAACATGTATAGTTAGAAGCTCTCAAGTATTTGGATCATAGAATAAGCTAAAGTTACAAAATTTAAACCATGTTTTTGACTGAAAGAAAAGAGAACTCGTAATGTTGCCAACTTTCAGTGGACTCTATTTCAGTTGATTTTAAAAAGAAATTTAATCAGGTGCCTTTGGGACAAAGGGAATTGTGTTTGAAGTGGACTATTTTATTAATATTTTGAAATGGAATAAAGATTTTTTTTAACTAGTCAATTATCTGAAAATGAAAACAGGAGTTCCAACTTGACAAGCAGAATGTCTTAAAATAAATACTGGGGGTGTATTAAAACTCATTAGAAAACGCATGGAAAAAATTTCCTGTTTCACTTGACAGCTCACTCTAACGCATTAGCAGCTTCCTCCTGGGTGTTGGAATTAATTCTGCCACAAATATATTTAGTACCTTTCAGGTCCCTTCCCCAGTAGGTTTCCACACTTCATTCTTCAAGTTATTGCTGCTTTTCTGTGTCTCGTGCTGTGTAGAGAATGATAAGATATTGAAGGAAAACCGATTACTTTGGATAGTCAACATAATCTGTTCAGTTGTTTTAGGTACCAGTGCTTCTTTTCCCCAAGGAATTCTTTGAGAGTTGCTTTGCCTTTGCTAACCTTGCCCCAGGAAACAAATTAGTATCACTTGTCATGCGTTCTGTTTCTAATATGAGATGGAGTCAGACTAATATTGCTGCTGTCATTCATTCTCTTAGGAGTACTTTGTTTCATACAGTATGAATTATGATTTGATTCTTTAAAGAAGAATATTGGAAGGGGGTGTGTTCTAAAAATGGACTATTTACATGATTCTGACATAAACATTCTCCCTCTTTCTGTTTATGTTGTTGCCCACAATGATCAAATGATCTAATTTTCCTTTGTTGTAATCATGTATTCTTTTCCTTGATAGGATTTTGTGGGGAACCTCTAATTAGTGAAGACAAATGGAAGCTTATAGAGATCATGCGACTTTCAGACATTACCTTTAGCTGTAATTTGTAGTTGTTATACAGAGCCATACATTTTTCTAGGGTTTGTGATATAGGTAACATTTTTATAGTCTTTTCTGTTACATCTGTTTTTAAGAAGAAGAGTAATTATTCTTTGTTCTTTGATTTTCTCCCTTTAGGAAATTTTAGAAAAATGGTACAGTGGTGTAACCTGCTTGAAAATGGGCCTGTTGCTCTTTGCCAACCTATAGCCATGGCAATGACTTATCCCTCCATTCATCCCTCATTTTGTATATATATATATATGTATATATAATATAATATAATTATTTTTATAATTATAATTTATATAATTATGAATATGTATTTATTGGGGTTGGGGTAACATTGGTTTACTGCACTGTGCAGGTTGAGATATAAATCCACACCTCTTCAGATATATGTTACCAAGCTACACCCATGACCAAGACACTCATAGTCCTCAACTATCAACTACTGAGGGTGGGAGAAAAGCTTTATTAAGTGAACAGTAAAATATGAAGGCAGGAGCTGGCTCTAATCTGCCTTTTCACAGAATTCTCCCCATTAGGAGAAAGAAGAGAAGTCCCTAATGCATAAATGCATATGGGATGATAGTTCATGACTCTTCTGAGTCTGGACTGAATGTTCATTTAGTGGTGATGGTGTAGGGTCTCATATGTATAAATTGCTCAATGTACTCAATTATATATCACAATAACACAAGAAATGGTCGATTTGCAAAGTTATCTAAATTTCTAGAAATAAAGATTTACAATAAAATTGCACTACACAACAAAGTTCATAGAGTTCCTTAATAGAGCATACTATTTTTTCTCAAATTAGTTAAGCTTCCATGAGGATTAATAATACAATGATGATTATTATCTAAAACCTTTTCTGATGTTTTTCTTTGATTAATTTGCATTTTAGTTGGAAATTTTAAATTTATTTCACATAGCTATAATGAATGGAATTAAGTTGAATATATATTATATATCTGAAAAGTACTACCATTTTAGTCTACAAGACTGCTCCTTTTCAAAATATATTGAGTTGATATTCCATTTAATTTAAAATTACTTTAATTAGCTCTTGATCGAGGTTTAACTACTATTAATTGTTTCTCTATTTTTTCTAATCATTTTTCTTTCTGGTTCCTAGATTTTTCATTTGTAAAGTAAATAGATTGAATAGAAAATCTCAAATGCACTTTCATGCTCTAAACTTCTTTGATTTATAACTGTGCTTATACACTGTATCAAGCTCATAATTAACATTTGCTCTCTCAAAGAATGATTTCAAAATTTTATAAGATTTAAATAGATTATTTCTTTTCTAGCCTTTTCAAAATCCAAACAAGCCTAATGTTGACTGATTAAAAACTGACCTTAAAGTTGTTTTAATATCCATCCTTCTTGTACTCATCAACAGGTGACATATACAATACATAGACAATTCATCTTAGCCATCTTCACAAAGGATTGATTTGCTTTAGTAATCAACTTCAATTGTGTATATCTTAGGATCAGAATCACAACAGTACTGCTGTCCAGATTTGATTAACATAAAAATACAGTTCTCTACCTTCAACAATAGCATTATTTTCCTTTAATCACAAGAACAATTTATTAATTATCTGTTCCCATTCCATGCAGTGTTCCAGGGAATGGGTAAATAAGGAATGATAACTATCAGCCATCTTTTGCTCTCCTTCATTGGAATGGGATATGTGGATGGAGTGAGGAGTAAGACTAGATAGGTCAACTTTTTCTAGTTTTCCACTGTTGATACTGTAACCAGTATTCTTAAAGCTTGGTAACAGACAATGGGTGGGCCAAAACTAAAATATTGCCCCCAACAAAGAAAAGAAGCCCGGAATCTGTATTTTTAAGAAAATTCCCAAGTGATATGATATTCAATCACATTTGGAGCTAATTACAGTAGATATTTTGTGCCCCGATCTTTTCGGCTTCACCTCTATCACTATACATCACCTAAGCCGGATGCACACACATAATAGTGATGCATATTCATTCATAAACATGTATCATCACCACCAGGCTTTTACATTTTCTTCTGACTGATTTCCATCCTAGCAAAAATATACTCTTCTCTACAGTCTACTCCTCTGTCTCACACCATCACATTGCTCTTCTAAGGAAAGTACTCTGTGCCTTCAAAGTACAATGAATAGTTATCTCCTTTGTGATGTCACAGCACAGGAGTGCAATTTTCATTGTGATCCATAGCATTCTGTGTATGTCTTTATTATAACATTATTTTTTTGTGTGAAATTGTTTTTTCTTTAAACTAATATGTAGTCACTTTTAATCAAAGCAGGTAAACCTACCAAAACTAGAAAACTTACCAGAATGTTGGAGAACATAGCAGCAAGACAGAGAAAGTTTTCAGTATCATGGCTTGAGAATAACAAACTCATAATAATAATAAAAGTTAAGTTCAATGAGCTTTATTACTTTTGTTAGCTGAAAATGAAGATATATATCAATCAAGACTACTTCCAAATCCTTTTTAATAATTTCCTCTCATATGCATCATTAGTGGAGTTTGGTGATCAACTAATGCACTGTTACAAAATATTTTTTTAAAGAAAATACTGAAGGGGTTTCCGTTGTGGCGCTAGGGTTGAGGCGTAGCACTATGTTGCTGTCCACAGCCACTGTAGCAAGAGTTTGATCCCTGGCCAGGGAAGGTGACCCACATGGTGTGGCAGACCTCTCCTGCCTGCCAGCCACTCCCTTCAGCAGTGTGTTTCAGTCTGTCTGCCTGTTCTGCTCTCCACTCTGTCTCTGGTGAATCCTCGCACTTCCCACGACTCTGGTCTGTACCCCCAGCTCTTGTATGTATAAATAAATAATTCTTTAAAAAATAAATTATTCAATATGAACAATTCAATGTATTTTTTAAAATTTTGATTCACTGTTTTATATCATCTATTCCTCTGTTAGATGAAAGCTTTCCTTGATTTTCTTTTTGTTTAAAGTGAGGGTGTTCTCTCTTCTTTAACATATGTTTACTCATAAGATCCCAGTGAAATAATAGCTACTTTTGTGTTGCTTTTCTTAAGGATAAAAATTCTGTAGTTCACAACTTCCTATGAGATTATTTTGCACTGCTGTTTCATGAACAAACCCCTTCAGGTCTGAAAATCAAATTTCACATAAATCCAAAATTACAACTTAGAATTTCATCCCAATCCTGTTAAACTGAAATTTGACAATTTATTATTATTTTTTATTTAATGAATTTCATCTAAGTGTCCTTTGAAAATACTCTGATATTTCCTTATTCTGATTATTCCTTAGGTATATATTTTTACTTTTTTTTTTTTATTTGAGGTAATGTTGACTACATCATGTTTGTGTTATAGAAGTATATGATTCTCCTTCAGGCATTGGTACCACAGTGTACCCACCACCAAAACACCCAAAGGCCATCGTCCATAGCCCATATTGCTCCCTACCCATTTTGTGCTTGTCCCTCTTCACTCCCCCACCATGCTTTGGTTCTATAGTCAGCTTTGAAGTGTTGTTTTTGAGTTTGACAGCTGACTCTTTGTTTTGTTTCTATATATTCTATATATCAATGATACCATCTGGTATCAAAAAGGATAAATTCAGACCTCCCTGTTGACGCAAGGGGTGGAGCACCATACTGTGGAGCTCCGTAGCCACTGCAGCGCAAGTTAAATCCCTGGATGGAAGTGGACCCACATGGTGCAGTAGACCTTTCCTGCCTGGCCAGCTGCTTCCCTCAGCAGTGGGCAAGACAGGAGAGTAATGCCGCTCCATGTGCCTTAACTCCCTAGGGCCCGGAATCAAACTTCGCTGTGGATAGCTTCATAGTGCTGGGGTACCCCTTGCTCCACCAAGGAGGCCCCAGAATATTTACTTGTATTAAATATTGTGTCCAAAGCATACTTTTCAAAGGAAACAAAAACATATTGATTTTATTCTGATATGAAATATTGGCTTCCTACTCTATTTCATGTAAGAGTTTTAATAGGATCATTTAAGTTTGAAAGTTTGTATAACTTATTCATAAATTCTCAGCTTTTATAAAACCTGGCAAAAAAGTGAGTCTTTTTGTGGTTTGACCCAGAGAAATGCACAGCAGCACCGTGGGTCAGTATATTTTATTTTACTTAGTCATTGTTACCTCAATAGAAGTATAATTAATGCCCAATCATAATCTTTTGTTTTCCTTTTGCAAGCCCGTCAATGAGTTTTATTTTTATTTACAATCTCCTTTAAGTATTTGCGTCCTCTTATTACTTTCTGTCTAAGGAGATCAGTTCTTGTATTGTGGTTGGAATTAGTCTAATGTCTTTAATATGTGAAATGTTTATTTATCAGAAAAATCAACTACTGTAATATTCAGTAAAGTGAGAAGTCAATAAAATTTATGTAGGTCATCTTTGTGCAAATGGCATTGTGACATGATTAGGGACTATTTATTTTATCGCTTTTCTACCGAATGCCATCCTGATACATGTCTGTGTGTGTATATTTTATATTTCTTTTGGGGAGGGTATGGAGACAGGGAATTGGTTCAGGTCAATGAACTCTCAAAGGGAAAAAAAAAGGAGTGTAAGGAAATATTTTTTTTTTCTTTTCTAGATACCATTTTTAATGAAGACTTTGGAGAATCATTGTTATATATAGATATTAAGCAAGTCTGCAGTTATGATATATACCTGGTGACCTTAATAATGGAGAAATTTTGTTGGGATATCTATTTATGCTATTGTTTCCTTACTATACACAATTAGGCTAATACCCACCATTCCTCTATCCATTAGTCCAACTCTTTCACTATACATCCATCTAACAACTCCCTATCCAGAAGTCTGCTTATGGGCTAAAGGGTCTGACAGAGGATTACACCAAGAGGACAGTACTCCAGATACACTCAAAAACAAAACAAAACTGGGGATTATGTGAGGTACACTGTTCTATATCACTTGGAAAGCTCCATGCATTTAGTTAGCTCTAAAATGTTGAAATTTAAATAGGGAAACACAAACTTAGACCTTAGGCCATTGAAAAATAAGAAAAAAAATCCAATGACATATTTAATCAGAAAACACACTGAGAGTATTCCTCACCAGTGTCCCTCAGGCATCGCGTGATCTAACATAGTCATGTTTATATACCTTCCATGTAATCTCTGATATAACGGCAGCTTTCAATACAACATACAAGCTCTCAGGGTGAAATGATTTTCTAATGTTTGATATGTCTTAAGAACATGTGTAATAAACAGGGCACATGTTTCATTTAAGTTTTGTTTCTTAGTGTGGAGACTAAGTTCATGTACCACTCCATTTTCTGAAGATTGTCCTATGGTAATGAATTAGTCACTTTCATGTAGCTAGACTCAAGCCAGTGATTTGGAGTAATAGAATCTTTGTCTCATCAATCACATGAACCATTTAGTGCCCATTTCAAAAGCATTTTTAAGTCTATTTCTAAATGTGTATTCTATTTTTATATTATGCCAATCAAATATGTTCTCAAAGGAAAATCAGTGAATGGCTCAATTATGGCCGTTGATGCCTTTCCCCTGAATTTCAGGACCAGTGCTTTTGAATTACTGTGGGCAAAACTTGGATGTTCCCTAAGGGGAAGAATAATGAAGGAGGGGGAAAAAAAGGAGATTTGATACTGTAGATTTAGAGTTCAGTAATTTTGCTTAAATCTTTGTTCCCTTGACTATAATTATAGAGTAATAATATTCCATTAAAATTTACCTACAATTTTAGGATATTGCATTTGGTTTCTTTGACCATGTATTTACAAAAAAAAAAAAAAACAAAAAAAAAAACACACACACACTTTTTTTTTTGCCTAAAATCCATGTGCAATTTAAAACTGTAATATAATAAATTAGAATAATCCATTTAAAACTATTGTTAGGGGGTCAAGACATTTATTTCAGCAGAATATTTTTTCTCTTTGCTGTTCTATGCTTTCTACTAACTGTCAAAGTTTTCACTTGTTGATAATTTTTATGTAAGAGCAGTATAATAAATATTTACTTATACTTTTTCCTTTCATTCTTTGTGACTGTCCCTCTATTTACTATTTGTAAATATCAACTATTCCAAAAAAATGGATATCAGTCACACCTTTGTCAAATCACAGCTCTGTAAAGCCTTGAAGTTTAAAGGTATATGAAAGTTTAAAGGTATATATCATTTTTCTTAATAATCAGACATGGCACAACTATTTGCACTATCCTATTGTTTTCAGTATGAGTGTGTCTGGATAAGTCGATGTGATTTCCTAAACCTGATGACCCTTAAACAAGGCCTTGTGGTAGTGTTCGTCCACCAAGACTTGGGTTCTTAATATCATCTTTTCATTTTTGCCAAATTTTAAAATTTCTTATTTTCCTTGACATCACATATCAGTCATTGTTTTATGTTCAACTTTTTAAAAATTATTTTCATTTAAGCAAGGCAGAACTTTTTTCCTGAAAGTATTTTACTGTATATAAATGTGCATGGCATGTAAAATACTGACTTTTGTTATTATACAACCTATCTGATTTTATCTACTGGCACTTTTCTTTTCCCAGCTGAAAAGTATGCTTTATCTCAAAATGTGGTGAATGTATGGGCTAAAATTATTGATTTTTCAACATATGCCCAAATGGTTGAATGTGAAATGGGAACAAACTAGAAAAAAAAAATCAGTGTGAATTCCTCTTTTATTCATTTAACACAATTTCCAAAATATGCAGCATGGCTGCACTTCAAATCAAATTATTTTTTTATGGAAAGATTAAATTATATTCCTCTATGTTGCTTAGAACCATGTGCCTAGATTATTACATGGAAAATTAGTTTAATCTGTTATCTTTTAAAACATACCAAGCTAACAAAAACATTTTAGATTGTTATATGTTTATTAGTATACTTTAAATTATTTTTAGATAGCATACCTTTACAATACTGTGTATGATTCAGAGGTATTGGATTATATCCCTTCAGGTGTATTTTACCACACCACACCCATCTCCAAGACACTCAGTTCCTCACTATAGCCCCTAAGGCCACAACCTCACTTAGCTTTCCTCCAGGTTCTTTCTCCTCTGAGAACCTCCATTCTATCTTCAGATTTCTAAAGTTTGTTTGGGGTGGTTTTGTTTGAAACTTTGTTTTGTTTTCCAGGTTAATAACTATTAACCTGTGATGCTAGATTATAAATTTCAGCGTTTATCAAAAACAAAGCTTCCCTCCCCCTTAAAACTCCTAGTAAGGATACTATAAGTAAGATCATCATATTCACTCAGATGCATATTTGTCCATAAAAAGAATGAGGGGGAAAAAAAGCCTAAATTAAAATTTACTTGTAGTGCCTACAAGTTTTATCTTGTTGGTATCAGGATTCCTGTTTTCAACCCTACCTCTTAACAATTATATAACCTTAGAATTCATTAAAAATGTTTTTCCATATATTGCCTTATAGATGCTGTTGTGTTTGCTTCATTGTAGTAAAACAATAGTCATGGATACTTGGATTTTAAGTTCTTTGAATGGTGACAATATTTATATTTTATAAAGACAATGGGTAATTAGACCAAATTAACATAAAATGTATAAATTCTAATTGAGCCTCAACTCTAAATCAAACTGAAAATAAGAACAGCAGAATCCAACTTTCTTTTGAAATAAGTTGTGTATGAGTCTATGTAAAAGCTAGTTATTTTTGTAGGGTAAAGAGATAGGTTTCTTTTATATAACTCAATAAATATATTTTCAGTTATTTTTATCTCTACAGTCAGGAGGCATAGGATTAAATGTTTATCTATATAACAACAATATTATGTAAATGTACATAATATCAAATAGCATGCTATAACAAAAGTTTTAGGTTATTAACTTAATATTTAAACAAAAATTCCATAATTTATAAAAAGTAAAGTAGTACCCAAATGAGATAATCTTACTTTTTTTGCTGTTTTGGTTACTTTTAGACCAATCATATTATGAAAGTATTAAAATATTTTCTCATGTTATAAAGAAATGATAGTATGTATAAATCTATCTTTATAGAAGTATCAGGTTTTTTTTTCCCAGAAAACTGAACAATTTATAACTCTAAAAGGACGTATCTTTGAAAGATTAATCTATTTTGTGTCCTTTAGTTGGCTAATAGCTTCCACTTATTAAATATTCCCTGATGAGAAATTACTGCTTTTACCATCCAGCCTCCTATTTTAAAACCCTGCTTCACAGGTATTAGGAGAGATCTAAGTGAAAAATAAGCCCAGTGAATGGCTGTTCAATTAGGGTATAAAACCTTTTTAAGTGCCATTTCAAAAAGTCAGACTATATACTTGATAGAACTTAGAGGAGGTCATGTGCTAAAGAATTACTCATAATGATTTAATTCATTCATTTTATAGATTACAGTTTCCGCTCTTCTATTGATGCACAGTGGATTTATGTGTTTCACTCCCATTAACATTAATGGTGGTTTTGTGCATAAAACAGAAATACATTTAAAAGAAGTAGTCTCTTTTCCTCACTGTTAACTATACATGCTTTTTCTTTCTACAACTTGACTAAAAATCAGTCAAATACTTAAAAATTGTGTGATAAGGGTGTTTAAATTACTGTTACATTTTTAATTTTTTATTTTGTTTTTATGGAGAAAGCATTGTTTTAGAGAAGTGTATAAGATGTATGATACCACTCTTCACATGTAAATTAGAACACCACACCCATTGCCAGGGCACTCAGAAGCTTCCACCATATTTTCTTGCCCTGTCCCCTGTTTCCTTTACAACCTCCCCTTCCTCCACTGTTAGCCTTAGCTGATCGTCACTTCAGGTTGGGTTTTGTTTTGTTTGACTCTTTGTTTAATTTCTCTATATTGCACATCTGGCCTTTGTGATTTATTTTGCTTAGCATAACCCTCTCCAATTCTATTCATGTTGTTGCAAATGACAAGAGTTTATCTTTTTCTAGTAGCTGACCAATATTCTTTCATATATATTACACATCTTCTTAATTCACTTATTTGTCCCTGAGGACCTTGCTTTGTTTCTCTTACTAGGCTATTGAAAAGAGTGGTACAATGAACATAAAAATGCATGTACGCTTTGAATTGGTGATTTTAATTTCTTTGGGTAGAAATGGAACTACTGGCTGATATAGTAAATTTATTTTTAATATTTCAAGAAACCTCCATATTGTTTTTGATAGGGGCTGGGTGAGTCTACTTTCTCAGCAATAGTGTGGAGGGATTGTTTTTTCTCCACATCCTCCTCAGCACTTGTTTTTGTTTTTTGTGATGGGATCATTACACTAGTATGAGTTGGTATGTCACTGTGATTTTAATTTGTATTTACTTTAGAGGGATCTCTTATATCATTTAAAATATTCAAAAATAATTGTTGCAGAAGTAGAGATTTTTTTTTCTAAATGCAATTATATGGGATACTAGACCCTTGAAATCAATGAGTATTATTTGTTACAGATCACAAGAAACTTAAAAAAATAAACCTTTCTCATGAAACATTTCGAAGATGAACTTCCCCCCATATTAGGCTGTTGATTTTTTATCTTTTCTAAGTTGATAATTCCAACTTGAGTCTAATGTAGGGAATATTTAAGACATAGTCACAATGGGTGCACAATAATTTCTCTGAATCATGGATCATAAAAGCAAAATATATGGATATTTATTTGAAGATTACTTGGGTAGCATAAAGACCAAAATATGCTCTGAGCTGAGTTTTGTTTTTGAGGATAATGGACAAAACTGTCAATGTTATTTACAGTTAAATGGGATAACATACTACATTTATGTGGTTAGTCCACCTTTCATGCTTAAATGAATTTGTAAAAACTCTGAATTATGTAATTGAAAAGTAAAAGAGATTAAAGCAGTTATTTGCATTATGAAGTACACAAATTGTGAACTTATCTAAATATTAACATTAGTAATGACATCTTTCCAGAATGATTAATTTAAAATAGCCAAAATCTAGCTGATACTACTCTTTTGCTGAAAACCCGCCAGTGGCTGGATTTTCATTTCAGTCAGAACAAAAGTCAAATTCCTTATACTGTTCGATAGTATTTTCAATTGTGATATAATGAACAACACAGAAGTGTGGAAAAAAAAACATGATTATACATGTTCTAGTAGCTGAATTAATAATGATATAAAGAAACAGATGAAATTATGCTTAACAACCTGCTCAATTAAACCTAAAACATTCAAAATATCATTATGTTAACAATATTGAACGATATTAAGAGCTAATTTGGAAATCCAATGTTTATTTTACCTTTGCAGCTCTTAAGTCATAGTTTTACACAGGTAATCTACTTATTGTTTATGATAAACTTTACATTGAAAAAGTAGTTTCACATAACCAAGATATTTGAATAGATTTAATATTTCTACTACCTGAATGGCTACCCCCAGATTCCCCTGTATATCTATATTCACACATTTAAATTACGAATTAGTTGAAAGTATGTAAAATTCAGAATTCAGCTCCTATATCACTTTAGCCACTGGGAACTGAAATGTAACTAAAGTGTGGCTAGTAGTCACCAGTTGCATGATGAACCTTTGTAGCTCTGGTTGTCATCCTGGACCTCATTCTCACCTCCTCTTTTCCACTTCTGTCCATCCTCATTGGCTGCCTTCCTCTTTCTTAAAACCTGTACTGTTTCCTTTGGTCCTTTGCTCTATCTGTTTCCTTTTTCTACAGTGCTTTTTCTCTAGATATTCATATAACAAACTCACACAACTCCTTCAAATCTTTTCTCAAATAGCAGCTTCTCATAGGGCTTACCCTGACCCTGCGATTGAAAAATCATTTCCCCAGCTCTATATTTATCTTGCTCTCATCCTTTCTCCTTGAAACTTATCTCTTGCCAACATTTTAAATGATGTGTTCTTTAAAAATGGTCATTTTCTTTCTCCCTTGAACAGGATAAGTTTCATGATGATAGGCACTTCTAATCACTTTTCTTCAGATATTATAAGTAGCTAGAACAGCATCTGGCATGTAATGTATATTTGGTAGTTTGTGTTGAATTTTGTAATAACTTCCTAAGTTTGGGTTTGCAAGCTGAAGGTCAGAAATTGGACTCTATAGAAGATAAACTACTTCATGATAATTCTGTTTTAATTTGTCAGCTATTTCCTTCACTACATGTTCATTGAAAAAAGGAAAGTGATAGAAATGATTGGAGAACCAAGAATCTAATTTCTGTTCTCAGTTCTGTAGCTATATAACCTCAGGTAAAGTCAAGTTACAGTACCAAGATTGAGATTTTTCTCCTCTATAATATGAGGAAAATGTAGCAAGCATAACTAAGTTTCTTTCCATTTCTAAAAATCCTACTCAGAGTTATTCCTTCAAACAACACTTCCAAAAAAGTTTGAATAAATCCACCCATTGGGAGCAAAATGCAATTTAGCATAGCTCAGTAAGCATTCTGATGCTGTACATATTTGTAAGGCTCTGCACTCTGGAGAGCACCATAAAAGAAGAACCCATAATGAAGAAACAATGAGGAAATAATTGAGCGGAAACTGGCATAGCCAATATTGGAAACAATGGATAGAGGACTTATGTTCCTATTGTGACAGACATGGGTATTAGATGCATTAAAATATATCTCATTTACTGCTCAGGTCTAAGCAAATTTTAAAAATCATAAGGGATCATGACACATAATTGAAACCAATAGAAATTTAGCAAATTTTGGGAATGATATAAACTGCTACATTTAGATGATTTTCTATAAATATGAGTTCTATGGATGAGGTAAAAATAAAAACCACTTGTGATTAGAGAACTTTCAGAAAAGAAGGGGTTATTTAAAATGATAAAATATAATGTGGAGGTTTACTTATGAAATGTACATATTTTAATGTATAGAAGAAATTTCTCATGACAGAAAATATAAAGAACACTTCATTGGAGGAGATTGTTAAAGCATTTTACTTTTATTTGTATTGCATTTATTTAATATCCCCAGTTTGTTATAAGTGTATTGTTGTTTAATCCCTTGTCTCATTTGGTAATAAATGGTAATAAATAATGAATACAAGTTTAACAGATGCTAGAAGCAATTTCTGTTTTTATAATTATACATACACACATAAATGCGTTTGATATGTATTTAATTATAAATTTGACTCACAATGTTTTATAATCTATGTAATAAAAACTAGTGAAAAGTAATTTCTCTCACCTTTTGTTAAACAGAGGGTGCAGTTCTGTACTTGAAGAGAAATGGAGAAAAATAGTGATGATTGGTTAAATCAAAGTTAGCGATATTAAAAGTGCTTGGTAAAAGCTGAACTAGCTAGTTGATTTTTAAAAAATCCTTGTTGGCATGTGTGTTGATCTTAATAAAAGATTACTTATTAATACTAATCACAAAATAAATTAACAAAAACTAATCACAAAAAGAAATGTCCACTGAATAATATCACCCCTTTTGCCAGAGCTATGCATTATGTTAAATCTTTACAATACAGTTGCAGGTTTTTATTTCAGTGTGGGCATAAGTAAAAATTAAATGCAGTTGACATTTCTTAACTACCACATTTCCAAACTCTCAATTTCATTGCCTTTCTGTAGTAAGTCTCAAGTTAAGAATTTGAGACAAAATAAAAGTGTTTCCAGAAGATGGTAGTTATTCTCAAAGCAATTATAAATCTGTTGTTTTTATTATGAGTTCTGGGTTCTTAACTGTAACATGAGTTCAATTTTTAACATATTATTCATTATGAAAAAAAAAAAAAGAGATGGGTCCATTTTGATACAGAACTAGCATTAATTCACCAAGTGTGGCTTGTCCACAACTATGAACTATATTTATATCAGGAATTTTAAAGCCATGTAAGAAGTGAACTCCTTTTCCTAAAAGTAGGAAAATATCACATTAGGACATACATAGCAAGCTACTTCACTTAAAATTCAACTCAACTACATTGAATTAAACTTTATTAAATCCTTGAGATTTTATTATAGCCAGCAGTATTTTTCCATATTTCCCATTAGATAATCACACAGATTGTCAAATGTAGTCATATAAAAATGCATGTTATGGGCTTCCCTGGTGGTGCAGCGGGTTGAGTGCTGCACTGTGAAGGACCCACATAGCACAGCAGACCTCTCCTGCCTCAACCCACTGCTCCCCTCAACAGTGTATTTCATTTGATCTGCCTGTTCTGCTCCCCACTCTGTTTCTGGTGAATACTCTCACCTCCCACGACTCTGGCCTGTACCCTACCTCCTGTATGTATAAATAAATAAATCTTTTTTTTTAAAGTTCCAAATATTAAGAAAATACCTTAATATTTGTTCCACTTATTGTTTTAGTGCTTTATTTTTAAGTAGATTTATATGCATCACGGTTTATATGAAATATGTATGGAAATATGGTTCAAAATAATATTTCCAGTAATGTAAGTGAAGAGAACCATTTAGTAAGGAATGAATAGCCAGTGGCTATCCTCTAAGCATTTTTAGCACTTTGTGCACTGCCTTTCTCTAAATGATCCTATTTTTAAAAGTTGTCTTGCAGGAAGGGGAAGAACAGAAAATCCATATTCAGTAGTAAAGCAATTTTTGTGTTTTTTTTCAATATCTCAGAAAACAAATTTTATTGAACTTCATGACATTCATACAAATAAACTGTTTGTTCCTGCTATAGCTAGAAAGTTATTATTATGATTTTGGGTTACCCACCAGACTTCAGAGCTAAGGTGAGCAAACAAAGCTATTCAATTTTGGATTAGCATCATGTCTTGTATAATACATATGTTTATAGTTATATATAAAGCTTGAGTAAGTACACTTTTGTAGCATTACATCATCAATGTAAGCTTTCCAGGAATCATTTAAAGAAAGAACATTCCTATGCACTATCTTACTTGCAGAAAGTCCAGAAACTCTCTCTAATTTTACACTCATAACTTTCATTCATAAGAGCCTAGTGAATAGATGTTCTGCAGTGTCCCATTATTTCTCTTTGTCTTAAAATGAACCTTTTATAATCTATTAAGGAAAGATGTAGCCAAGTTTTCCCTTGGGCGTGTTCAAATGCATCACCTAGTGCTATTTGCAACCTTGTTTTTCTCTCCTGTCAAAAGACTTTTTTTCATTTTCATTCTTGCCATAGGGCTTTTAAAATAAACTTTAGTTTGCAGTTCTAGAAGCGTCTACAAGGTAATAGAGAAATGTTAACAATATATTTGGCATTATTTCTGTTATAACCACCTACATAAAAAAGTGAATGTTCTAAGTGGTATGATTTTACCACAATGGATTTCTGCTTAATGGTTATATTGTTTTTCGTAACTAAAGAAATATAGAAGATCAAAGACTGTTTAAATATATACTTTTATCCTCCAGAAGAATAACTCCATTTTTAGTGATAGTCTTTTATGAATCTAGTAAAATGATGTATAAAATAATTTCATAGAACTTAATAAAGCATTTTAATAAATAATAGAACTTAATAAAGTATACTTTATACAATAGTCATTCAACTATAAAGATGGAGTTTATTAGGACTGTCTTTTCTGGATATAGAATATGGTAACACAGTGTGAATTTACAACAGTTGTTTCTATTTGTTGCCTTTTCCCCATTTTTGTGCTGCAATACTTATTTTGTGTTATATTATCAAAATAACATATTATATAGTAAGAAACTTGGGAAAATATTAAGATTGATTTTTATTACAGTCTCTCCAAATAGTATTTATACTGTTCATACAATGACTTCTTTTTTCCAAAATAGTAATATCTTAGAAAGCATGAGAAATCAGGGACTCAAATTGGTTATCATGATTATAATACTAATCATTGATTCATGTAAATCCAAGAAAAATACCCATTTTATTTTTTGGCTGATTGCAAAACAGTTGGCAAATAAAAAATAAAATAAAATAACAAAATAATATTTAGGAGTAATTGTTGCATTTGGAAAACTAACAAAGAAACCATCTCAAACAAATATCACAATACTACATAATACAATTGTGGGAGGGTTTTGAAATTCTTGGGAATGGAAAGTGAAATCAAGTGATCAGTTAACTTGATTGTGAACTTCCTTATCCCTTAGTCTGTTCCACAGCTAGTCAGACCAATGATCACAATCTTATACATAGATAGAAAGATAACTACCTTTAGAAATATTATTACATGTCTGTCAACTACTATTTTACATAAATATTTCACTATATAGTCAAACTTTAGCAAGCTGTGGATTCATGCTGGTCTAAACCCTAGCAAACTCATATCTCTATTTTTTTTGAAGTGTCAAAGTAATTTAAGTAGTAAAAAGAAGTGCAGGAATTCAACAATAGTGAAGTAATAACTTCAAGTCAGGCAATTCTGAGGATTTAACCTCAATTATAATGTATAACAGGTAGCTTATGCATCATATAAACAGCATCTCAGCTGAGTGTTATTAGTAGAAATTCAAAATAAACATTTCAATAATTTTAAAGTGATTTTATTTTCTTTCTCAATGTATGTAATGCATAGAAAGGATAGATATAAATATCTTTTTAAGTGGTGTACATCATCATTCGGAGTCTCTCTTCATGCTCATGGTACATAGAAATAAAAAAGAGAAAAAAATTATATATTTAGGTTTAGAAATTCTCAAGTGATTTCTGACTGTCCACTCCTGGCTATATAACTGTAAGTAAATTGATCTTCTCTTATGCCTATTTATATTTTCTGTTTACATCAAAAATCTTAGTTTACTTTTATGAGACAAGTAACTATCATAAGATTAATTTTTTAAAAAATATTTGAAATATATGTGGTTATAAAACATATTCTTTAAATTCTCCTTCTAAGGGTAAAACTATTGGAAAAAATTTAGAACTGAGTTATATGCATAGGACAGATAAATTAGAACTATTTCCTAATAATGAGAAAGATTTAAATGTTTTTGACTTAGAATTGTCTATTTTTCCTTCACTGAAAGTTACAGTGCCTAAATATATTATGATAGATGAAATATTTAGATTTTTAACTGAATTTTAGGTTTATATCTGATCAGTTTTCTCTTAAGTTGGTGTCTTTGCATCAGACAATTTGAAGTTTAGTCAGTCAAGTACTTATATGCAGTCAGCTTGCCATGGGCGTTTCAAAAATTCTCTGGGTTCTGCTAACTTACTCTACATTGAGTTATCATATAAAAGCTCTGTTTACATTACATAAACCTAGTAAAGTCAGAATATATGGTAATACCGACTTTGTTACCTTATTTTGAATATGATATGTCACAAGTCTCCCTCCTCTCCCCGGTGAGATTATAGTGAGAAAATGGCTGCTAAGAAGGAAGAGTCTCTCATTGAACAGGGAATCTACCTAGCATCATGTTTTTTTCTCCTTAACATGAGAACTGGAAAAAAATGCATTTCTATTGTTGATAAGTTATTTAGTTTTGTTATAACACTCCAAATGGACTAGAAGAAGTAAATAAACAATGTCCCACTCTCAGCAGACTGTAAAGGAAAACCTGTTTCTGGCCCTGTTCCAGTTCCTCTGCTTCAGTGTAATAGCTCCTCTTACAGCTTTGGGCAAGAGAAATCAGTGTTGTCCTCAGAGCTTAAAAAGCTGACACTTTGGATTTTTATAATAATGTATGTTTTTTTGTCTGTAATGCAGATCTGCCTGGATATAAACAAGGAGTGCTCCAAATGATTCAAGAATAGACAAAAGAGAGACCTATATATATATATATATATATATATATATATATATATATATATATATATTAGTTTCTAATATGTTATTTCTAAGTATTTANAAGAATAGAAAAAAGAGAGACATATATATATATATATATATATATATATATATATATATATATATATAAATTAGTTCCTAATATGTTATTGCTAAGTATTTACCACATGATGCTAGAACAAATGTGAATGGTTTTTGAGAACTGATATCACACATTTTTTTTTTCAAAAATGCTACCTGATTTTCTCATAGCAATTCAGAGATACATTATCCACATTTAATAGAGGAGAACAGGACAAAATAAATTATTTGCTAAAATTTGCCTTGTTAGTAAATGCCAAATTCAGATAACAATGAGGTCTTTTGTCATCTGGTCCATATTTTTCTCATGTTTAAATGACCGCTGAAACTAAATTCTCTTAAGAATTCAAGGCGAGTTAAAAGAATTATAAGGAGGGAAAGGAAAATAATTATATTTATGAACTGATGTATATTTTGTTAAAACATTATTAAATATTTTGGCTTATTGTTTAAGCTATGCTTAAATAATTACATGTTTTACAAGTAAGGTATAATTTTTACCGTATCTCAATGCATAAGACATTATTTGGCAATACATGGACATAATGCGACTCTTTAAGGACAAAGTTATTTCACAGTTCTCAAAGCCCACACTCTTTCTTTAGAACAGTGACTACAGATTGAAAAATGCAAAGTCTTTTGCTCTTTCCAGTTATTTTTCCTCTCAGTTAATGGCATAACTCACTGAACTTTTCCAAAACTCAATATATTTCTTGACCTGTGACTTAGAAGTGACTTGATAACTAGGTATCTGAGTGCTTGACTACATAACAATGAAGGCATATATAAAGGTTTAAGGCACATAGGGTAGAAACTTTTTCCCAGGTACAGTGGGTGATTTTCCTGTAGAAGCTTGAACGAGAGCACACTGCATTTTAGTCTGAAACACATAATCTGAAAGAACAAAGGACTATATGACTATATGACTATGGGAAAGAGTGTAGGAATGTTGGCAGTAAACACAAAGTTTCCCTACACTTTCCTCAAAAAAAAAAAAACACTATTAAGGAATCCAACTAAATACATATGTCCTAAAGACTTTTTTAGAAAGATTATGCAAAAAATTCCCAAGTTGTACTTTTTATGTTTAAAATATTTTATAATTTTGAGAATGCCATATTTGGTTGATTAAAGCCATCTGTGTGTTTTTCTCCAAAATTTATGTATAGTGTTTGCTTCCAATATAAAAGCGTATTTTCTGTATACTTGGATATAAGGAACAGTTGTTTACTTTAATAGGCTAGAATGGGTATATTAGGATGCAAAAATGATATTGCTTAAAGAATGAAAAGAGGGTATCTATCCTTTAGTTTGCTCATTGTTATCAGGCTGCTTCTTGTGTAATTTTAATCAAGAGGAGTTTAACATTAAGAGTGAATTAACTCCATGAAAAATTTTTACATTTCCCTCTCTCTATCTTTCACATAAATTTAAGTCAGTATTATAGGCTCCTGAAAAGATATTATCTCCTTTTTTGCATATATGATCTTGAATAAAAGTAACCATAATTTTAAGAGAGATAGTTCTTAATCAAATACATCCTTACCTTCCTCCTACAGACCCAATTAAGAACCTCCTACTCTAAAATCTCCTATGGGGTGTCTTATCATATATAATTTTTGTAAAGTCAGTAAGAAAATAGTACAATTGCTTTAACTTCCAGAGAAAGTACATCTAAAAAAAAGCCTTACACACTTTTTTTTTTCCTTTTTCATTTTGACCCTAAATATCAAGGATTAAATTTGTGCAAGCAACATAAATGCTCTCAAACACAAAATCCTATGAATTTATGTGCCTCACTATTATAAAATGATACAATGTATATTCCATAAAAACAAAATGGTCTTTGTATTGAACTTAGTTCCTGTCAAAGAAATAGTCCTTTAAAAAATAAACTGATAATGATTGATCCTATTTCTACCCACAATAAATACTTTGACTGTTAGATACTAAGTCATTAGCATGCAATGAAGTATCTAATTATTTTTATCTCCTGCTGATATCAACTCTTACAGATTGTCAGTCCTTAGTTTGAAATAAGCTATATGATGTGAAACACATTGCTCTTTCTGTGACTGGTCTGCTGAACTGATACGCTTTTTGACTTCCTTAGGCTTTTCTTTAGTTGAGAGTAAATGCTAATAGCATGATCCATGCTTTTGGTTTCAAAACTATGTTTAAAGATTTTATTTTGATAAAATCTATGTATAAAATTGTTACACAGCAAACAATTCCTTAGAAACTTTTCTTTATATATAAGACAGCTCATTTCTTTGTTTTCCAGTAGATTTCATTTTATTATTTTTTTAAGGATAGTTCTATTTTTTTTTAAAGATTTATTTATTTATGCATACAAGCACTGGGGTACAGGCCAGAGGTGTGGGGGGGGGAGGGGTGAGAGGATTCACCACAGAGAGCAGGGAGCAGAACAGGCAGATCAACTGAAGTACACTGCTGAGGGGAGCAGCGGGCACAGCAGGAGAGGTCTGCTGTGCCATGTGGGTCCCCTCCCTGGTCGGCAGCAGGGATCCAACTCGTGTTGCAGTGGCTGCGGTTTGCTTCATAGTGTGTTGCTTAACCCACTGCGCCACCAGGGAGGCCCGTTTTCCAGTAGATTTTAAATGCTTATACTACCATTTGTTTTTAGCCAAAAACATTGCTTTAAAATGAACAACTTTTTTCAAGTTAATATATATAAATAAGACACAATCTAATGGTCCTTTCCATGTCCCATTATCACTACGGACATTTTTTTTTAAGTTAGAAACATGAGCATTGAGGTAAGAAATTGTTAAACCAGTACTAGTCAATTACTCAACCACTATCCATGTGAGCAATTCAGCTATGTTCAGTCCATGCGGAGATTTTGAAGACCTATTATAAAACAAAGAACATAAAATATCTCATTTGTATTATTTATACTGATTGTGATAAAATGGCAATACTTTAAAAGATGGCATTAAATAAAATAATATTAATAAATGTAAGTTAATTTGTTTCTCATTTTTAGAACATGACTACTAGAAAATTTAAAATTAAATGGGTGGTTTATACTTGTGACTCATTCTGTGTTATTTGAGCCACACTAATTTGTATTTGCTAGGTTACTCTATGCCTTATTGTAGATTATTTTTTCAATCTTAATTCATTCTTAAGATTTTTTTAAATCATCTTGGAAGGAATTTCTGTTAGTAGAGAAGATCTACTAATTTGCTCCATTTTAATTATCAAACTAGTTTTTCCTTTCTAAGTCTGCTACTTTTTTCCCATTAGCAGTTTCATCTTCAGAACACTTCATATTTGTATTGTAGACTTTAAACATAAGCTAGCAAAGCAGGTTTAATTTCTTCAAAAGTGGACTTCTGTATATATCCAGCGCACTAACAATCAGTCCCTCAGACAGCAACATGCCAATTATTTCTTGTTTTGTTTTTTTCATTTTGTTTTTGTTTTTCAGTATGTTCTGAGTAGAGCATCACATTCCTTGGGAATATTTCAAGTACACTGTCTGTTCACTGGTGGAAAACTAGCCAGGCATGGTGATTTAAAGTAAGGGTTAACAATTGCAAATCTTTACAGTGGGGACATCCTGGAATGAGATTTTATTTTGATAAATCACAAGGATTTCCAGGGGAAAAAGTTACTTCTTTCCACAGAGAACACTTAAACATAAAAAAGGACTCTGCTATCTCTAACACAATTTCAATGAAAATTTAAATAATGAATAAAAAATTCCAGTGCCTATATCAAATGGGGGCAAATATTAAGATGGGATGCTAGACATTGCTATGAAAAATTAATCAAAATGAGACTTTCATTCCAGAAGTAGCTCATGAAAAAATAAGTTAAATGTCTTTTGTATGTATATTATTTTATGTAGTCTGAATATGTATTCTATGTTTAAATAGACCTTTGTGAGAAACCAAAAGAAAACCAAATGAATTGTCTTTCCCATTCTTTCTGCCTAAAGTCTTTCTAAGAAAGGGGACTAGTCATTTACTATTTCATATAGTACATTAGATGGTATTTGATTTAAAATAAAATATCCATTATTCCCCTAATGACCAAAACATAAAATAATAAACTTTATTAAAATACATTGAGTTTGCGTTTTATATCTTTAAAAAATTATTTTTTTATTTATTTATGCATGCAAGAACTAGGGTTTAGGCCAGAGATCCTGGGGTGAGAGGATTCATCAGAGAGAGCGAGTGGGGAGCAGAATAGGCAGATGTACTAAAATGAGAGGATCAGCAGGTGAGACAGGAGTGGTCTGCTGTGTCATGTGGGTTAGATCCCTGGGCAGAGATCTAACTCAGGAAGATGTGGCTGGGGTAGCTTGATAGCACTGAGACTTTAACCCCTTTGCCACCAAGGAGGCCCTGAGTCTGTATCTTATCAAAACAAAATAAAAAATTTAAAAGGGTATGTGTGTATATTTGTTTTTTGAGCAAATTTTAGTTTGCATTAAAGACACTGAATATTTGTATCTAGTTTTCTCAGCATCACAAAAGTACAAAATGTCACAAACCAGTAGAGGGATGATGCATCAGTTAAAAAGAAAGAAAAAAAAGAACTTTTGTGGCCTGCACACTGAAAATATAACGGTAAAATTGGAATTCCATAGCAGTTTCTCGCAGGAAGAAACAGAAAGGTCAAAAACTTCTGATGACAGCAAAAAAGGTAATCCTTTTTGTAAGATCTAAAAGATGATCTGTGCATCCGTGAATCTCAGTTAACAGAAAGGTCAGTGAATAGTTTACTGACTGACTCTAGGGTTTTAACTACATAATGCTAGAGATCCATATATTTTCAGATATTAATAGAGTTACTATTAGATAAGAAAAATTCCTGATTAATTATATCATTTTTCTCTTTCTATCTGAATGGTTGGCATCATATAAACAGATCTAACAGACATATCATAAGTTATTCTGGTCATTTTTGCAAACAAGTATAATTATTTCTTTTTAGATAAGAGTTGATTGACTTTTTAATAAATACTGGTTATGAATACTTTAGGATTACAAATATACAAAGATTCTAGAGATGGAAATGGTAGATATTTTTGCCACAAAAAATTTGCTTTGGATTTTTACCTAAATTTACTTTAGATTTTACAAAGAATTATTTTGATAAGTAAAGTAAGTGTTAGAAATTTGTTATTTATGATTTTAGACGTGAAGACATTACTATGTTCTATGGATGTTCAGTTTGAAATATATATATATGAAAAATCATCTTTTTATCTTTCTAGACAGTTGAAAATTTTCGTTTATCTTTGTGATCATGTGTTGAGAGCACACATTTTGATACCTAGACTTATTTTTTCAGGGAAGAGAATTCTATGCCTTTGTGCAGCTCACCTCATACATTTTTTTATTTACTATAAAGAAAACCAAGCACAAATAGCAACTGAGTTCTCCTAAATTTTCAGAGATATCATTTTCTAACATTTATGCAATAGCACTATTTTACTTTTAATATATTCTCTTTCTATCTGAATGCCTTACTTTTAATGCCTTTCTTATTGCAGAAACTATGTCTTCTTCACTCCACAACATGGTATTCATGTTCATGAACATGGGTGCTCAGTAAATGTCTTTATTCCACAACAAATCAGAAGTCTGAGAACTAGGCATACTATACTATGCACAACATTTTATGTCTACTTTCAGAAGCAGTTGTTGACTACCAGTACTATAATGCTACTTATTAGTCCAATTAATCCATCCTGAGAGCTATCACTTTTATACTATCTATAATATGATAGTTCTGCTTGCTGCTGTAAGCATTGACATCATATTGGTTACTGCCATTTTCCTCACATGCAGTGTAATGTCCCCGCCTAATACCAGCTGAGATAGCATGTATCTAGGAATGCAATTTTTGGAAACCTTTGTTATAAAATCATTTCAAACACCAAACTGTACAAATTTAAAACTATAGGTAAACACCAACTTCATTTTGGTATAATAAGCTGTATTTTAATTAGCAGAGTTAAAAAGTATATGTCTTTCAATAATCTGATTTTTTTTTGCAATTATGTGGTTTGTTTATGATTACCATTTATTTGTATTGGCACGTGAGATATGAGATAATACCATCAGAGTCATAAGTGTAAGAATAGAATAGCCTAATTAGGAACTGAAGCAACTTCAAACAGATAAAGACTAAAAAGGAAAAAAAAAAAGCTTTCAAGATTAAACTTGTTGTCAGAAAGCGTAAGAGTATGGCATATAAGGGTATAGTATGCAAACATATCTACAATATATTGATTTTACAGACTTGTAGCATTCTTAGTAAAGAAAAATTATTCTGCATTTGATATATTTTCAGCTTTTAAAGTATAAAACTGATAATTCTTTTTTCAAAACTTTATTTTTTAAAAGACTTATTTATTTATGCATACAAGAGCTGGTATGTAGGCAAAGATGTTGGGGGTGGGGGTAAGGAGATTCACCAGAGACAGAGTGGGGAGCAAAATAGCCTGAAAACTGAAATACACTGCTGAGGGGATAAGCAGGTGAGACAGGAGAGGTCTTCTGTGTCATGTGGGTCAGCTCCCTTCCTGGGGATCAAACTTGTACTACAGTGGCTGCTGACAGCCTCATAGTGATGAGATTTAACCCTTGTGCCACCAGGTAGGCCTGATTATTATTCCTTATCTGATAATTTCATCATAAGAAGTATTTTAAGTATTAAGTATTTAAGTATTTTAAGTATTATTCTCATTAAATGTATGCTTCCATAGTAATTTTATCTTAGAATAATCACTATCAGATGTGTTGTGTTTAGTAAGTATGGGATATCAAAAAACAACTAGGAAAACATTTTAATAGATGGCAATTTATTTTTGAATTTAAATTATTTGTAATATAAAGTTCAAAATAATCAGTATTGAAGCAGAATGTTTTTTTTTCATAATTACATTTATTATTTATTAACACTTTGATTAGAAATAGTTAAACAGTTCTCTGCCTGATCTGATCTGTTAATCTCATGGCGGTAGTCTGTTTACTGAAGAAATCTAATACTGATTTTGAATCTTTAAAGTAGAAAATGTGGTTGATTTTATAAGTCCATTTTTTATATTAAAAATAAGTTTTAGTATATTTTGGTATTAAATTTTATCTTCTAGAAATTAAGGACAAATCTTGATTCCCTGGAAAATGATCCCATTTTCCTCTCGGGTATTTTGCAACAGAACTACAATGAAATAATATGAGTATTTACAAACTTGATACAATGCCTCATTCCTCACATCCAGGTCATTTAAATTCTTTGCTCAGTGCCTGTTTTCTACCAGATTGTGTCCAAGTTTGGCAGTTTAGTCCAAAAACTCATTATCAACTGAACTTTTGACTCACATAAATGGTTTTCAATAAATTATAATTAAATTTTTATCAGAGGAGCTTTTAAAGGGTTTCCATTTCAATTATTAGAAAAAATATTTTGGGTCTGAGGATTGAATAATAGCATATTCACCTTTAACTAGAACATTTTTTTTGTCTTAATTAGGGTACAATTAGTTACTTTTAGGCTCCTAAACTGTCAGTACTCAAAGCAAGCTTTGGATTTGAATTTTTAATCCACTAAAGAAAACAGAGTAAAATAGGACAGCATGAGTTGTTTTTGCCCACAGTTCTTTTCTATTTGCACTATGTTTATCTTCATATACTGAAAAAAGTTCTTTTTTCTGCATTGAAAAGTTGATGTGCCAAACAAATTGAATTTCTCTTTATTTCCACATCTCTATTGTCTGGAACAGGAAGTTTCTCTGGATTTCCATGTAACTATCATTTATCAGCATAGTTCAGTCCCATTTACTGGTTCTGCATTGCTAACTGCTAACATTTTAACCTTATTTGGACTTTTCTATTTTTCTCCCAGAAATATATTGAGTTGATATTTGACTGGGATATAAGAAAAAACTGTATATAGTAGGCATATATATAAAATAACTGTAATATTTAGGGTATATGAGTTTACATAATTCTTGCTTTGTTTGAATTTTTTTTTAATTTTAATTTTTTGAAATTTTATAAAATAATCTGTGTGGCTATTGAAAATACACACAATAGATTTGTTTATTTTATATTTCTTAAATGTAAGATATTTATATAGATGACTATTTCAAACTTGTTTCTCAATCAGTAATTTAGGCAATATCAGAAATGATGATCCCAACTAAGTATTGAAATTAACAGTGGTCATTTACAGAACTGAATTTATGTAGAAATATTTCTTGATCTAGACTTTGTTCATTTGGGGGCTGTTAGTGTTATAAATAATAGAATTTTCTGCACATTAATAATATAAGAAAGAAATGCAAAATAATTTTTGTTAGCCTATTTTCTAGCATTTGATAGCTCCAGCCTCTCTAACATTTCTTTGACTCTGATAAGTTCTGTGCTCTCCAACCAAAGTGGATCAAAATCTGGCCTGATTTAATTAAGTTTATCATAGTTAGCATGTACAATAAATGTTTTTTGTTTTAATTAAGTTTAATATTTATTAGACATTTCCCATTTTTCTTGTTTGTTTCTAACTTTAGGACATAGCTGCACCTAAATAATGCAATTGGTACAACTGTGCTTAAAACTACTTTTGTATTTTGTATTTTGGTAATAACTCGAAGATGGAGAGACATAATAAAATAAAAAATGCATTCATATATTTATATACAGTTATTTTATGAAAATTGTGATAAATGCATTTCCCTCAATGATTTTTCAGAAAGCAGATTTGGGGAATTATTCCATATAAGACTAGCAGAACATTTAAGTCACTAGAAATATATACGTACAAATTTAAGTCATTATTAATGTGAGATTGAATTGATAAAGAACACAAATTGTTTCCATAAGGGAATCTTTTAGGAATATCTACTTATTAATGAATTAATGGGAAAAAAATTACAGATTCTCCTGTCTTATATTAGATTTAGCAACTCTGTTATGAGTTAGTAATAGAAAATATTATCCCAGAGGATTGTGTTCTGCTACATTTTTCTTTCATTCTTATGTGATTTTGCTACTTTGAGTATTTATATCTACTTTTTGAAAAATTGTTACTCTCATTTTTTCATTTTAATATAATTAGAATATTTAGATATTTTATGCACTAGAGAAGAGAAAATGCAAATTTTTGATAGTTTTATAGCCAATAGAATGTTTACCTACAGGTAAAAATTCAATATTTTGAGGGCCTCCCTGGTGACATAGGGATTAAATCTTAGGACTATCACCAATATGACCTGATTTTGATCTTTGGCAGGGTACTAACCCACATATGATGTAGCAGACCTCATTTGCCTTACCTGTTGCTCGCCTTAGCAATGTGTTTCAGTAAATCCACTTGTTCTGCTCCCCACTCTGTCACTGGTGAATCCTCTCATCCCCCACAACTCTGGCCTATACCCCAGCTACTATGCAGAAAAAAAATGAGATAAACCCATTAACTTTCTGACAAAAATTGAGGCATCTGGAAAGTTAGGTCAGCTACCACGTTAAGCTCCTTCTTGTATATCTTGCAATGTTGCCTTCTTAAATGCAAATAATGCATCCTAATCCATGCTTATATGTTCTGAAGTTACTCCATGACAGTTTTATTTTCAGGTTAGAGTTCTAGGTAATCACCCTTTACGTTCTCCTTTTTCTTTTAACATACCCAGATTATTTTTTATTCTCATTGCTTTCCTCTAAATATTAATATTTATTGAATATCTCCACTGTCATCCCTATCATTTTGGTTACTGACATGACCTTTCCTCTCTACCTGTACCTCTACTAATCTTTTGTGTCTACATTTTCATACTCCCCAAACTGTCTCCATGTAACACATTGATTTTAAACAAAATTTAAAATGCTATAAAACAGATCACATTGTGGCCTTTATAAAAATTATTAATTTCTGCTGTAGCTTATTACAATTTGTAATTTCTAAATTTTAAAAAAGCTGTCTCGTTAATTTCTAAATTGTGCATATATGCATATGTACACATATGCAAAATTCATATATGCATAAATGTATGATATACACATATTTACTATGCATAATCTACACTATGTACATGTGTTCATATATGCATTGTAAATATAGTATGCTTTCTAGTGCAGACTCAGCATCCAGCACTATTACTGATGCATTGCCATTGCTCCTCTGGCAGGAGTTCAATAATCATAGATAAATAAATTAATGTATAAATTATTGAATTTAGCTCCTTGGTCTCTAAATATAACCACTTTCACCTCTTGCACAGAATCTTCCAGGAGCTTATCTCCTTGATCATAAATTCACTCTCTTTACCACCACCATAAAGCTATAGTATTTGTCTTGTCATTTCACTGTTTACAACTCTCCAGTGGTTTCCTGTTGCCTTTGAAATAAATACAGATTTTACCTTTGTTACACCAAGACTTTGCATAAACCTTCCCTTATTTCTGGAGCATCCTACCCTCTTATTTGCTTAGCATTCACTTGTTCTCTCTACTGAAAATACATTATGCCTGGATTTAGCGAAATTTATGAGTCTAGCACCTCTACTGTATAAGTGATAGTAGTGTATTTCTATCACAGCTATCAACTTTACTGATATTGCCACAAATAGTATTTAATTCTTTCGTGATAACCCATATGAACAGGTTAAGATCCATTCATACAAGCAAATGTGTCTTTACAAAAACAGTTAAGTTTTATTTGATGATTACATATAAATTGTAATTCAAAGGCGAAATAAAGATATTTCATAGGGTTAGCAAACTATTCATGGAGAAGGAAATAGAACAATCAAGTTTAGAAAAAAATTTGTTAACATAAAATAGTATTTCCAAGCACTAGTCTATAACAGTGAAAGTTAGTTATTTTAAAATTTACATAGCTTTTTAAGGAAGTATTTTTGTCTGCTTTCCTGGGTGGGTGAGAGCCAGGATAGAAGATGGTGATTGGGGGAGCAAGGAAATGAGTAATTTCCTGCATGAGGGCTAACAGATGAAAGATTGAAGGTAAGCTAGGTGGGAGGAGAAATGCTTCTAGGGCAGTTCCTGAGAGGAATCTGTAAATGATATCCCCATTTGTACACTAATATAATAGATTTCCATTTAGAATGAAATTCAAATATAATGAAGAAAATTTGATGTTTGCCAAGTTTGTTAAATAGAGTTCTACATTTATTCACACTGCTCAAATGAGCTGATACAATGTAGAAAAGTAGGAAGACTAAAGTATGCTTATATTTGTTTCTCCCAGTTTTTATAGGAATCATAATGTCTTTGACATTTCCCCAAATTCTATTCACTTCTAATTAAAATATTAGTTGAAGTTGAAAATTTAGAGCTCAGAGTCTATATTGTTATACTATTTTGGGAAGGTAAAAATTTGGTAATTTTAATTTTCACTTTATTAATTACTTCAGCTAGCATTTATTGATCATGTACACAGTGGTAAGGCTAAAAATAAACAGATGTTAGAAACTTTATTTTTTCCCTATCAAGGTAGATGTGTCTTGTGTTTGTTCGTAGTTTTGATTATAGCTTCTAAACTTATCTCTTCTATAAATGTAAAGGTTAGATTAGAACTTCCCTTGGGACTTCTAAACTTAAATTTTATTAGTCTATTTGATAGTCCTCCAGAATTTTCTTAACTATATTTTCAAAGCTCTCCCATCATCTAGAAATGTAACTTCAGTATAACAAAACTGACACATTGAATAGGAGACTGACTATAGTGCTCAGTTATGGTCTATTCCCAAAAAAGAGTATTGTAGAATTCTGTCTTCCTAAGATGCAAAATAATAAGTAATAGTAATTCATGTATCCTGAGACTGATTTAAAATTTTCAATAGCTCCAGCTCTTTGTTATATATTAGCAAGTAAATCCCAAAATAGCTTTGTAGCTTATAAAACCTTGTTAACTAATACCTTTCCTGGGCATTCCTGGTGACACAAGGGATTGAGTGTCTCACTGTGGGGATTCCGCAGCCACTGCAGCATGAGTTTGATCCTTGGCAAGGGAGGGACCCATATGGCACAGCAGACCTCTCCTGCCTTGCCTGCTGCTCCCCTCAGCAGTGTATTTCAGTCAATCTGCCTGTTCTGCTCCCCACTGTCTCTGGTGACTCCTCTTAACCCCCACGCCTCTGACCTGTACCCCAGCTCTTGTTACGTAAATAAATCAATCTTTAAAAAATACCTTTCCTACTCAGTAATCATAATCTTGTTTTTCAAATATAAACATTAAATTAACACATCTATATTAAATTTTATTTTTTCTGTGATATAACTATTTTGTAAAATGTGTTTGTTTCCTAATAACTACAGCCAATCCTACAATTAAATTAGTATTATCTAAAAATTTGATAAATGTCTTTTGTCTTTATTCTTGAATATTTCTTTTAACAAGTACCAAAGAATCCTTGTATCTTCTACCCCACTGCTCTTTTACTATTAATTGGTTATTTCTGGAACAGTTTTGTTGGTATCTGCCAATAGATCTCCATGTACTATGGAACATAGGTTTCTGCTCTTTAAGTGATTTATGAAGAAAATATTATTGATAACTAAGGACAGTATTTTAATCAAGCATATAAACCTATTTTCAGCCATTTTTTTTCTTGTGATTCTTTTCTACTTAAATGATTTGTACATGTGACTATGTAATAACTGAGGAATCAGAACTTTTAAAACAACAGCATAGGACTATGGTGATGGTGCATGGGTAAATTGGTGGTGGAAATTCTATGAGGACTATGCCTGAAAAAGGAAAGCAAATTAAAAAAAAAGAAAACAGCATCAAAAATTTTCATATTATTGGCTTACATTTATTAAGGTTTTTTTTTTTTTTTTATCTTTTAGAAGGGGATCAGAACAACAGTGAGTTTACATTAAAGTAAATCTAATCTATTATTGCTTATCTTTGAAGGCTAGACTTGATTTTTTCTTTCTTTCTTTCTTTTTTTTCCTTATCGCTGTACTTCTCCTCCCACTTTCCTGCTGACTAAGGGATACTGAAGCAATCTGCTCATTAGTCTCTAGAAGACTTGTTACTGTTACATGTTCTCTCCAAGGGCTTATACTGCTGTACATGTTTATCCCCAGGTTCAAAAAATAAAAGGAGAAAACTTTTCTTCCACTATTAAAAAAAAATAATCCTCAGTGATGACTTCTTGGTTTTCTTGTCATATTATTTAATTTTCACTCAAGAATCAAAATGTGTCAATAGCTGTAGAGCTAGAGATGTTTGTTGTTATATTTATTTATTTATTCTACATGTATAATTAAGTCCTACTTGTTTACATAACTGATCAGTTATAGGTACTATATGAAGCAGGGAAGATCACTTTTTTAAAATTTTGAAATAATTAGACTTCCTTTCTAGCCTAGAGGTTAAGTCTCAGAGCTATCATCTCTTTGACCTGAGTTCAATCCTCACCTAGAGAGCTAACTCACATATGATGGACTAGACTTCTCCTGTCACTCCCATTGCTCCCCTCAGCTGTGTATTTCAGTAAATCCACTTGTTCTACTCTCTTGTCTGCCTCTGGTGAATCCTACCAGCCCCAACACTTCTGGTCTACACCCAGTTTTTCTAGAGGCAAAAAACAAAACAAACAAACAAAAAACAATAATTAGCATGGTTATATATAATTTTCTTATAGCATTTTTCCTTTATATCTTTTTATATCTTTCTGCTGAGTATTCAAATTTCCCAAAATATACTAAGTTTTTGTTAGCCAAATTAAAAAAAATATATATGTATGTATATATATATATATATATATATATATATATATATATCTTTGGATCACACCTAGTTTTCTATAGGACCTTTGTAAAGGAGTTACCAAAAATATATTTAAAACATAAAAGACACATTCACACATTGAATTTGTAGGTATAATTTTAAATCATTTTTTGTAAAATTGCCAAGATGCAGGCAACTTAAACATACTGGCTAGTGGATTTTTTTTTACCTGTAGAGATTTTATGAGAGTTACCACAGATAAGAAGTGGAACAAACCAAACTTCAACAACTGTATTTTCATAATAAAATGTTTTAAAAGTACATGTAATTCAAAAATTATTTTCCAAATAATCCTGAATAGTCTTGTAAATCAAGTAAGTTATTTTATTTCTCATCTGTAATTCATTCTATCTCAAGCAAAGAATAATATATATATATCAACAAACTAGTCAAATACTATAAGCTTGTTTTCTGCTGTTATTTTGTAATAGAAAAATATTGTCAGATGTAAATGTAAAATCTCTCTGAAAAGATAAAAATTATACTACTTAAATATCTCAAAATTAATATAGTTTTAAGTCTAATTTTTGACTATCATTTTAATATACATGCATGTGTCACCTTATACATATATAAAACTAAAATAATCAAATGCAAAACTAAAATAATCAAATTCATGAATATAATTCCTGTGTGTAATACCTTTTTTTTTAAGATTTATTTATTTATGCATATAAGCACTGGGGTACAGGCCAGAGGTGTGGGGGGGTGTGAGAGGATTCACCACAGAGAGCGGGGAGCAGAACAGGCAGATTGACTGAAATACACTGCTGAGGGGAGCAGCGGGCACAGCAGGAGAGGTCCGCTGCACCATGTGGGTCCCCTCCCTGGTCGGCAGCAGGGATCGAACTCGTGCTGCAGTGGCTGTGGTTTGCTTTATAGTGCGTTGCCTAACCCACTGCGCCATCAGGGAGGCCCAACATTTTATTAAAAATAATTAACAATCCCTACACTGTTTTAGATTTGCACAGTTATAGCTAGGAAGTATTGTGTTTCTAAAATTATCTTTAGGGTTTAGTGAACACTGTATTTCAATTTGATGGAAATCCTGAGCTTAATCTGATATTTGATCTTTACTTTGGGCAAGCAACTTGAATTGTACAATATTTAGGTGATGTTCAAAGTATTTTGGATTTCATTTTATGCAGATGCCTCAGTCCATACTTCAATGTGCTGATGCTGACAATAGTTGAAATTTCTGCATATTCTAAATGGTGAAAGGATAGATGGAAACTATTTTTTTCCTCCTCTACAATGGGAAGATAAAATCCACATTATCCAGTAACCTTTTTTTAAGTTCATTTTTCTTATTTGGAACTCATACATGCCCTAATAATTGATGATTGACTGAGGAATGTTCTTCCTTCTTAAAGTTTTAGATCTAATACCTGTAGATATTTGACTTTTTAAAGAAACACTAGTCTTTAAAAGAACTTTGTTGAATGATGATGATACCGGACAAGCAAATATAATGGAAAACAAAATATTTTAACCAGAAAATCAGTAAGTTTATTTATTTAAGAATTTATAAATAACTGTAGATTCTAAACAAATTTATATGCTATGCAGAATATAAGATATATTTGCCTACTTTCTTTTCCCTCCAATTCAAAAGCATACATAAATGAATGTCATAAGTTTCCTGGCATAAGCTCGACACTGCAGTTAAATACAGGGCAGGGTTAAATAGGGTCACTAAATTAGTAGTTAACTTTTTTGCAGATATTGTTCTACTCCTTATTAAAATGTCATTGCCCTTGCAACATCAGTAACAACAATGATTTCTGATATTCCTAAGAAATGCATTACTTGTACTGAAAAGAAGTTCTAGTTAGCAAAGTCTCTTGCCACTTTCCTGCATAACACTTTCCAGGCATTATCTGCTACTGTGTCCATTCTTTCTGTAGATCCCTGCTTGAATGCCTGATCTTGATTGTAAAGCCTGGTGAAACTTCATCCCATGAAACATCACTACTTCCTTTTCTGGACACTGTAATTCCTGACAAAATCAATTTCTACTCAGAACTAATGTGGGGAACTAATGACCACTCCATTTTTTAAGTAATACCCTGCATTAGCACTTCAGTTTTACATGGGCTTTTTGAATGTGTAAGAGTCCTGTTGTGATGCCTAATATTCTTTGTTATAGGGAAGAGTAATCTTTATTTTTTTTTAAAGATTTATTTATTTATGCATACAAGCACTGGGGTACAGGCCAGAGGTGTGGGGGGGTGGTGAGAGGATTCACCACAGAGAGCAG